>JALJCO010010507.1:0-166506 GCA_023101725.1 Atherinomorus stipes | reverse complement strand
TTCAAGTGGTTCTGGACCAGAAGAGTTGATTTCACTTATTCACACCCCTTTTAAAAAAGCCAGGATTTTTCAGTGTTAAAACCTGAAACTATAAGTCATTTCTAAAAATTTCCCCACATTATATGTGACATTTAACTTGAACAGTTTACAAAAAAATTCCCACAACACTGATCTCCCTTTATAACATGAGTATTGGTCAGAGAGGCTGCCAAGAGTCCTCCAGCGGCACTGAAAGAGCTGCATTAGTTCCTGCCAGGCCCACTGGTTGTGCCCTAAATGTTAAAACAATTTCCCATATTCTCCGTATGTGTGGACTATGTGGTAGAATGAAGATGGAGGCTTTTTTATGGTTAAGAAAATGTCCAAGCCAGGTTGTAAACTGGTATCACAATTTACCCCTCAGTTATACACTAGTGTTCATGAAACATTGATGATATAAGCTCAGTGCTCGTTGCTGGAGATCTGGTGGGAGTTTCTTACGAAGGTGTGAAAGCATTTATCTACTCTCTAAGCACACCTAGACCAACCACCTCCTCTTATTTTTTTTTTAACTTTTGGAGGATTTCAGCTTAACTCTTCCATTTCCTCGGCAGCACAGCCACATCCAATCACATCTGTCAACGGCTGCTTCCCAGCTGCCCGTCTGCCTGCCCGCCAACATCTCTGTCAGCCGACAGAAAAAGGAGCACCCCTCTTCACCAGAACTTCTTTGCTTTCTGTCATCTTTTCTTCTTCTCCCCTCTGGGGACTTGAAACATGTTTTCTTTCTCTTCTACTCCCCAGTCAGCCCTTAACTGTGTTTTTTGTTTGAAGCCGCTGACTTTACAAGGACACAGACCCCCACCCCATCGTGTTTGCTCGCTCCCTCGCTGCTTCCATTAACTCGGCTCTCCTTTCTTTTGCCCTTCGTATGAACTTTTTCTTCCTTTTTCTGTTGTTTTCTTCTTCTTCTCTTTTGAAAAATGCCAGTGTTTGACATCCACTTCTTATTGGTTGGTTTTTACAGGCCATCACAGTAATGGAGGTACCTGTGGTAGCAAGATAAGAGAAGAAGTAGGCGGGTGCCGAGGAGAAAACGATGATAAAATCTATAGTCAATTTGGTAGAGCACAGTGCCTGCTTCTCTGTGACTGTCTGACACTTTGATGGGACTTTGGGGAAAGTGCGTCATGCGTCTTAATTCACACCGGGAACTAATTGATCAAAATGCATGACTAACTCACTGATGCAGAGTGTTTTTGTGGGTGAGCATTTAAAAGGTCATCATAGCTGATGTCTATAAGACGGAGCTGCACTCAAACGTCAACGCAGATTTCTCTGATGGGGGTCATTAAGTCATTTAAGTATCTTCCATCACAGCTTTGACATTTGGAAATGTAGAAGTAGTTAAAAATATAAAAGATGCATTTGCAAGGTTATTTTTCCATGAGAAGCTTTGACGTTTGAGCATCTGTTTAAAACATGTTTTCACTTTCATGTTTTCCAATGATTTTGACATTTATGTGTAATCAAATTTGGAACCTGGGTGTGTTTATTTATCCTGACACACTGAAGCAGAGGGAGAGGCCCAGCTTACGTCATGATCGCAGTTGTCATTCGGAAAAATCCCCTGCAAAACTACCCTCAATATAATTCTCTTATTTCACGAACTTATAAATCACATTTAGCTTTTGTGGTACTTTTTAGGGCTGGCGGTGGACTAAAAATTTTATCCAGATTAATTTCTGGCATTTTGTCTCCAACCATAACACTGACAATGAATAAATACCAATGAGGGGGGCATCACGCTGTCTATGACACCAAATCATTGTAAAACGAATAAAAATGATAAATAATAATATAGGGATGTCAAAATTAATATGCATGAATGTTAATTTGTGAAGTTTACCTGATAATATTCTAAACAACCAGATCATCACTCATGCCATATTGAAAATTTGGCATTTTTTCATGCTGATTTTGGGATTGTAGGTGGTTTGATTCAATGGTGAACCGAATCTACACAAAAAAAAAACAAACAAACAACAAAAAAACAAAACAAAACTCTTTGTCATTCTTATTTATGATACCTTCAAAGCCTTGTGGCCAATTTACAACAGGTCCTGATCTCCGCATTGTGTCAACTCACACAGGAGTGTTTCAGTTTACTCGCATCTCTTTATGACCTGTTCACGTTAGAGATGCACCGATCCAGTTTTTTACGTTCCAATCTGATACCTTGGCTGAACCTATTTGCTGATACCGATCCAATACTACTGTTGAATGAATGAAGCGTATACCTTGCCATGTGAGTGATGGCATCAGGATTGACGAACATTTAGACAAAAAAAAAAAAAGAGAGAGCAAAGTACTTATGATTTATTAACAAATAAAGTGTACACTAGCAGCAAAAAGAAATCAGGAACATTTCTTCTCTGATGTTACTGGCGGCATTGTAAACATAAAATTGAAGTGACTAGATTACTGTAACTGCTGTGTATGATATTTATTCTCATTCATCTGATATCCGATCTAGTTAATTAGTCAATATCGGAGCCAATATCTGATCCCAACATCGGATCAATGCATCTCTAGTTTACGTGAAGAGCTGGTGTCTGATTGCAGAGTAGCCTAAAGCTGGATTTATACTCACGCGTCACCTGCATAACTGCCATCGGCTCTGCGTAGATCCGCGGAGGCGCACCTTTTCAGACCTGCCGTGCATCCCGGCTATGCGAACGCAGAGACGCGGAAGAACTCACTGGTGATTGGTCAGTTTGGTTACGTGCCTCTGGATGTTTGGGTTTTGTAGCTGAATGAATGAAGGAATGCTTGTCGTTCCTACTGTTGCCCTAAAATAGGAAATAAATGCTGCAGCTGTAGCGAACCGTTGGGGTGAAAGAAAACTTCCCACTGTGGAGTTTCCTGGTCATTAAAAACCCTGTTGTCACCTGCAGATCTGGAAAAGAAACCACAGCATGATGCTTTAACCCTACGCTCAAGTAAAACCACACACTGGGTCTCATTCATGACACGTTTGTAAATTTACGAACAGATTTACTCGAAAAGGCCTACTCCACTAAAAGCGTACTCTGGATTCAGGAGCGTGTGAAATTGTGTTAGGGAAACTCGAATTTAATTGTAAACACATGTATAGATCATGAATGCCAAACGATCGTAAATTGACAGTGCGCTCCCGATAATCAGTTGTTTGCATAAATCTCTGCCATGAATCAGCAATGAGCTCCATAAAAGGAGGTGCAGACTGACACCTTCTATGGCTTACCTGTCAGTCACGGCACACACAGAGAGAGGGGAGAGAGCAAAAGAAGAACTTCCTGAAGCAGAGAGAGAGATTATTTTGAGTGAAGTTGAGTTAAAAAAAACATTTTATTTTAATCAATTCATCAATTAGCAGTGGCGTGACAGAGACAGGCAAATCAAAAGCCTGGAAGGAATAACAGACAGATCTCATTATTTTTATGACATCTCACGAGATGTCATAACAAAACGATGATATCTCATGAGATTTCATTTGTAAACTACATCGATACCGCGTTTTTAAATATAGATATGGTATCGGCATATAAAAATATTGCGATGTTTCAGTGTATCAATATTTTTTCCCACCCTTATTAAATAACCAGGCGACCCCTTTGGAGTCAGTCGAGGTGCAGCCGGGTCATTATGAAAAAGAAAAGCAAAAATATTTGCACAACTAATACCACGATATAACAATATGTGTTAATATCATATCTCTCTCATGTAAATATTATATCGCGATATCATATCAGTGTATCGCACAGCCCTAACTCCACCCCACACAGCATCTTAAAGGGACATGAACGTAGCCTACCCTCACACAGCCAATAGAGACAAAAACAATTAAAAAAAAACCCCAATAAAGCACTGATTATACCAACATGGGCAAAATAACGTCAGTGGTCATTCATTGTAAATTTCAGAGATGGTAAATTTTCTGTATTTCGCTCAGGCCCAGTCCTTTGAATCCATGGTCTGTCCCAGTCTAGATTTTTCTCCTGGTTCAAGTTGCCATGGAAAACCAAGATATTCACATCCTAGTCATACAAATCTCCAATGATAACACAACCAGGGCCTCTCCTCTGCTTCTCTGCCTTTGTCTGCTTGCCTTCATTCTATTTCTGAGGTGATTTAACAACAAGGTGTAATTATTAACTATTTATTAATTCCCATCTGTGCCTAACTGCAGCTCAGCAGGTGGGTTGTGGTTGAAAAGGAGACTTGTTGGTAAACAACTTCAGTGACTTAAATTTAAAAGGTGTATAGAAAGAATGTGGTTTTGGTAAAAAAAAAAAAATAATAAAAATGCCACCTAAACTAAAATTCAGAGCAGTTTTATTATTAGTTCTGTAGACTTTATAGAGAATCCCTTGGCTCTTCATTGGGATATGAGAGATAATTTAAACTAAAACTCAGACGTTTTCACTGTTCTATAAAGTTTATCTATTAATTATCAGTCTAACAAAAGCAGAAAGATGGAAAATGGATTCTGTGGGATCAGCTGTAACTAAAACATGCCCTACAGCCGGAGTCTGCAACCTTTACAATCCAAAAGCCATTTTTCCCTCAACCTAGTCAAATAAAAGTTGCTACGAGCTGCAAACATTTCTTGGCCTTTTTAAAAAAAGACAACTTATAATTTTTGATTAATACTTACGATATGAAATTTGTTGTCATTTTGAAAGAACCACAGTTTTATTTTGAGTTTTAGATTTTTTGGGGGAAAAAAAAGCAAAAACATAAAACCTTTGCAAAAAAAAAAAAAGAAGGATATTTCCTTTTTCTTTCATGGGATTTAGCTCTTTTGCGACTGTGTGTCGCAGAAACATCTCCACACTAATGGGAAGAAAAAACGGATCTAGAAAAAAATCACTGGTACTTTTACTGGTGGACATTAAATACAATTATTCCAATGACAACCACTAAAACCTGTTTTTTTTTTTGTTTGTTTTTTTTACCATGTAAATATTGGTTCTTTATCATTTTTAATTGATGTTATTGAGAGAGATCCACTTGTGGCTCTGGAGCTGCAGGTTGCAGACCCCTGCTCTACAAAGTCCCACCTTCGCCCAGTTGCCAACCAATTAAAAAACAGCTCCTCTCCAGTTAACCTGAACTGATCATCCAGACTCGTTCAGGTCGACAACTAGTGACCTGTGTGTGGATCTAGGAGTGACGGCTTCCAGCCTGTATGCCACAGCTTGTCGCCTACCTCCCTGCTCGGCCCCGTTCGGTGGGCTACATCTAGTTCCTGCTCACTCAGCAGGACCCAGACCAGGAGGCTAACTGGTAACACCTACTGGTTTCCAGTGTGGTCTAACTGCACAGTTTCACACTGCAATAGTTTATATTTATTCACAGCAGTACAAAGATTCCTGTTTTTAAAATGGGCATGCTGGGTAGCGTGCACGCTCTAGTTGGGGTTCACTTCCTGGGAAATTGGACCATACAAAGAAATCCCGCAACTTTGACGTGTTAGTGGCCAGTTTGCTAGAAAAAAAAAGGGTGAGTGAGAGTTTGAGACTTCTGGATAAATGAAGTCCTCTCTGCACAGAAAGAATTCAATGTCTTTGGGTGATTTTTAAGATGCTAATCCGCTTTTTAAATACTCCAATAAGGCAGAAAACATGCTGTGTGAACCCTTTAGTATCAGTGTTTTATTGTATGACAATATTCCAAGTAAGGAACTGAAGGGTTTCTCTTTTCCAGACAAAAATGTTTTAGTTTTAAGGAGCTGTAATTACCTTGACATGTTTCAACTGAATCTTCAGTCTCTGTCAGAAGCGTCATCAGACGTGTGATGTGTCTTTATCAGCTGATGGTGTCCTGGAGGCGTGACCAGCCCAGGAAAGCTGACAGATGTCTGCAGGGCTGGCCACGCCTCCTGCTGCCTGGTGGTCTCTGCAGGAGAGAGCCGCATGCATGGGACCACCTGAAAGTCCCCTCATCTCTGATCCGATGATTTTCCCGGTTGATAATGTGGTTATTTCTTTTGCAGTGGTATATATGGCTGATTTTTAGCTTCACCTGTTCTGCTCCTTTAAAACTAAACTTTTTTTTTCTGGAAAAAAGAAACCCTTCAGTTTATAATTTGAATAGACAAAATGAACCTTCTACAAATAAAGAAGTTTGGCACATACAGGCATACTTGTAGAGAGGTTTTCTTATTTGTTTCTGCACCTTAAGTCACTGCAGGTGTTGGCTTACAAGCTACTTTTTAACAGATGTGAGATCATATTAAATCAGTTAAAAAGAGCTGTGAAGTAACATCTTTGCCATTTGTCTTTCGTCAGAATCAAAGTTTTATAACACCTGCAGGTGTTGTGTGTTCAGTGTGTCTTTGTGTCTTGGTCTCATGGTAAAATCATCATTTAATTTTCCTTTTTGGCTTAAAATGAACACAGCTTCTCATAATGTAAAACCACAGACCAGAGAAAAGTTCCTGGTTCTGCCACTTCTGGAAGACACGGGTGTGTGTGTGTGTGTGTGTATTGCTGAATTTGCTTTTGTCTAATCTGTTTATCTGTATGGATAATTTTTCTCTTCAGGACATCAACACTCCGTTTATAAAGACGGATAATGTCCAGGAGTTCGCGGATGGAGAGAACGCTGACTTTGAGACGGTGTTTGTCCTGACAGACTTTGACTCTCCTGAATACAGCTACCTCTACAAACGTGATAACCGCATCGTTGGGCCTCCGATTGTGCTGCACTGTGCTGCAAAGAAAGAAGTGAGGTTTTATAGTTCAAACATTTATTTTATGCAGCATCTGGGACATAAAAATTGTAAGATGGAGGTCAAAAATGTTATTTTAATCTTATCTAGTCATTCATGTGACCACAACTGGTGACTTATTATGATCTTAATCTCTCTAAATACTCTTAAGAACTTAGTTCTAAAAAACAAAATTGCATTTTAATAAGATGATTAATAATTTTCTTCCACTTTCTTTGCAGCCTTTGCAGTTTTCATGCCGTCCTCTTTACTGCACAAGCATGCTGAACCTGTCGCTATGTTTCACTGGCTTCAGGAAC
Source organism: Atherinomorus stipes (assembly GCA_023101725.1). NCBI lineage: Eukaryota > Metazoa > Chordata > Actinopteri > Atheriniformes > Atherinidae > Atherinomorus > Atherinomorus stipes. The sequence continues at coordinate 159,450 of JALJCO010010507.1, read as the reverse complement.
AAGGAAGAAATGGTGAGTGGATTACCATCATAATCCAGAAAAGCCTTTTATCCATCTCATAATGTTTGTTGGCATGGCAGCAGCTGTATTAGTGACAGATTATCTGGAAATTAGACTAATGAATGTCCCCATGTTTGATCTCCTCCATGCAGAAGAACCTGGTGAATCTGGTCCATCACATGGGTGGAACCATCCGCAAAGACTTCAGCAGTAAGGTATACCATCTCATCGCTTACTCCACTCATGGAGAGAAATACAGGGTATGTACCATCTCTTTTCACTCTCATCTCGCTGTTTTTTAATTGGGTCTTTTAGTGAGACTTGGTCCAATAAGTGGTTTGTTTGTTGAGACATTTTTCATGCAGTTCTTCTACTATTTGTTATAAATATTATTAATAATTATAAAAATCAATGATCAGAAATGATAGAGCAAATATTTTGGTCACATATGCAACCAGAAATTTGCAACGTGTTTTTTTTTCCCCCTTGGTTGCGGTGCTCCAACGTTCCTCAGGTCTAGGTGACTGACTTTTATCTTCCCAAAATGTCAGCATGTGCATTAGGGCTGGACAATTAATTGAATTTTAATCGTGATTTCAATTTTTGCCTTTTCACAATCACAAAAACACTGTAATCGAAGAAAAACAATTAATCCTGAATTGAACAAACTGGTGGAATATAGGAAGCAAACTGCAGGGAGTATAGAACAGGAATGCATGTAGACTTAGTATTAATTTTTATTGCTATTATTAGATTAAATAGTATTCTTATTTTACTCTTTTGCTTGTTTCTAATTTATTTTCAGTTTAATTTTTAAAAAGTCATATTTCAAGTTGAGTTATGTGGTTCAATAAACACACTAAAATCAATGAATAATCGTGTATATTAACCAGTGATTTCAATATCAGTCAAAATAATCGTGATTATAATTTTTTCCATAAACGTCCAGCCCTGTGCATCTGTGTCAATCCCTCCTTGGCCGAGCTCAGGGAAGAATGATGCAATGTTAAACAGCCAGTAACTTCAGCTTTACCCTCACAGGGATTTGGAAAAGTATTCACGAGGTAAAAACGTTGCTTATAGTCTGCTTTAATAGGTGAGAAGGGATGGGTCGTCTCCTCTCATTGCCTCTGAGCTTCAGTTGTACGCTGTACCGTTACTTTGAGGAATTACTTTGAAAAAAATTCCTCAAAGCAAGTTTTTTCCTACTTAACATTTGTACTACAAACAAAGATGAATGTTTTCCTAAGCCTCATAGCCTCATTCCATGTTTCACAGTAACTTAAATAATCATCAGTTTAATGGATCCTGATCAAAGGCAGATTTTAGAATATGCTGCTGAGGGGGGACTATGAAAAATCTGGGTGCACCTCAATTTTTTACGGGTGCAACTGAATTTTTAAAAATAAGTACCACATCCTAGGGCTGAACGATTTTGGGGGAAAAAAATCGTTTTTTTTTTTTAATTTATTTATTTTTTTACCAATACTGCAACTGCGATACAAAATGTGATTTATTTCCATGCAGTATTTCCCCATGAAAAACAGGAAAGCAATCAGTTCAGTGTAACAAAAACATGATTAAACCAATGAATCCTTCCAGAAGGCAAGAACTAAAGCGTAACTTTTTTTCTTTTTTTTTTTTTCAACCTTGATCTTATTTCTAGGAGTTTTATTTCAAGGCTTTCCACAGAGACACTTTGCACTGATCTTTAGACATCTTCACTGAATTTATATTGTATACATAAGGCAATATTTTTGGGGGGCCAAAGATCACATAAAGTTTAGGACCAAGTGTTTCGAAAACATACTGAGTCATTCAGTCCATTTTTCGTGGGCTGGAGTAGATCAATTTTGACCAAATGTCTTTCTGTTTGGTGTTTTTCTCTTCAGAATGTAATAATGGAATAAATATTTACTAGCACCAGACAAAAAGGAAAGAAGAAGCCTGTGTTTGGAACAGAACAGTTGTTGCTTTCCAGCTTGCACTGAGCTTCCCATGTCCATACCAATATGAAAATGGGATTTTTTTTTTTTTTTTTACATTTGTTTTTGCATTTTCTTCTTCCCCAATCCATCAAAGCCATCAGTCAAAACATGAACCTTGCTGTCACCTCGTCTGAAGGTGTTTTTGCAAAACTGTGGAGAAAGTGATGGAGATGAAACATCTCCAGGGAAATTTGAATAGCTCCGTGTCCTTCATGGGGAAACCATCAGATCCAAGAGTTTAGCACAAACTCTGTCAATTCTCACGAACGCTGGTTTTAGTGGGATCCTGCTGTCTGGGAATTCCTGTGCGGCCGACAGCAGGTGACGTGATTACCAGGTAAACTCCGGCTTCTCTGTGCTGCGGCTCCTTCCCAGACCATTTTGAAAAACTGCGCATTTTCTACCTCTCAAAAGGACGACATGGAAAGAATTTCACCACGGATACTCCACTGCAGCATTCTGGCGGAGAGAAGAGCGGTGTCACAGCAGGACTCGCTGAATTAGCAACATTTTGGCTGCATGTGCCAGAGCGCACAAACGTCATGCGTCATTGCACAGAATCCTATCCCAGCCGGAGCCCGACGACTCAGATCCTGATTATAAACAAGTAGCCGGCTGGACTGAGTCGGTTATATGGCCAACAGCCGGCGCTTGTGGAAAGTCGTGATCACTCTGTGATGTTTTAAATGTTGAAACAAGTTTGTTGTGTTGCCACATGAAGTAGCAATTGCTAGGGAAGTTTGGCACAACACCTGATGCTGTTCTTTGTCATTTTTCCGGGAACCAAACTAGTCCCACACAGCTGATGTGCTGGTTTTCTTTGGAACTAAGATATCTGCTGAAGTGTCACTTTCAGTAACCGGTTCTTAGCCTGACGTCATTGCTCTGTAACTTCAGGGAGCTGGTTCTGAATACCCATGTTCTCCAGCAGGGTCACTTGCTGCTTACTTCACGTGACCAGATGATGTGGGAAAATCGCATGACTGCGCAATTACAAAATTATGCTAATCAAAAATGCAATTTGGAAATGCAGTTAATCGTTCAGCTCAACCACATCCCTACTCAGACTGGTAATCTGGAGTCCTGTGATTATATTTTATTTATACTTAATATATTTTATAACATATTCGATATGCCTGAACACTTCAAGGTGCATACTGTGGCATACAATCATGTTGGTTTCCTTTTGCTCTTTTGCTGTAGTGTGACTTCTTCTCTTCATTCAGAGTAGTTGAGCTCTTCATCTCTTTAAACTCACTGATGAACCTTGTTGTTGTCCACCACAGACTTGGTTTGTTTTTGGCATGAATAGAGTTGCTAAGAAACCGTTTTTGTGGTTAACACATGGTAAAGCTCAAGGTCTCACCATGACCCAGGAAGCTGTTGTAATTCTCACCACCGTGTCCGGGATGTACCCCGCCCTTACCTAGTAGCTGCTGAGGTTGGCTCCGGGCCATCGAGATCCTGTGTTTGAATAAGCAGATATAGAAAATGAACGGATGGACAGCATCTCCAGATTGTACGTGTTTGATCGTCAACACTTATTCTGAATTTACTCTACCTGTCAAACGTTTGGGGTCACTTTCCCATTAAATCCAACAGGGCAGTGATCCCAAACTTCACAAAAATGATACAAAATAAAATTTTGGGGAAAAATCATGGCAGTGATTTTGGATTGTTTCACGAATTTAAAACAAACAAAGAATAAAACAAGCACGACTGGGCTTAAAATGGAAATTTTGTTGAGCAACATTTTGATGCAATCCTGCAATCAAGTGATTCTGTATTATTCAATAACACTTCTGCACCTGTTAACAGGTATTTGGTCCACTGTTCATGAGCAACGTGCTCTAATTTGCCTGGGACAGCCTTTTTTTTTTTTGGTCTAAATTCTTTCAACCACAACTCAAAACAATATTTTATTTCACTAAATTATAGTTTAGTAAAAAAAAAAAAAATTGTTTCCTTCTGATTTGAATAAATATTGTGAAATTATCAATTTGAGGTGGATTTTCTCATTAAATTGACTCCAAACCTTTGACCGGTAGTGTATATTTATATAGTCAGAAGATGACTGAGCTAAAAAGACTAAGAAAAAGTGAAATAATAATTATGCTACACTCTTCTTTGTCAGAAAGTGGCCATTTTATCCTAAATTTGATCTTTTGTATTTAACTTAGTTTTAGTAGGTACTGACAGCTTTTGCCCGTTTCCCACCATCCAGATCAAAGATGCATCAAGATGAGTTGATCAGATTTATAATCTTTTTTTTTCCTCCCTCTTTTTTTTTTTTTTTTCATTTTTTAAAGATGATTTCCACCTATTCCCCCCCTCCCTTTTTTCTTTCCCCCCCATTTATCTCCACCCAACACACACTTTTCCATAAGTTAATCTCCACTTTAACTTCTTTGTTGTCCTGAAATAGAAAATATTGTATTTGTCATGTTTTCTATTGTGAGTCTGAGTGATCATGATAAATGTTGGTCACACATTTCCTGGCTTAACTGTTTTCCCTCCCTTTTCTCTCAGCTGGCAGTGTGCATGGGGACTCCCATCCTCACTCCATCATGGATTCAGAAAGCGTGGGAAAGAAGAGAGGATGTGTAAGTGGTTCATCTTTGTGGAAAACTTATAGATTAATGTATGTTGGTGTTTCAAAGTTAGGAAATTCTCTGAAAATCTTTGTTTCAACTACATTTGATTTAAGACTTCTATCAGTTTTTATACAGGTGTTAAAAGTAGATAAAGGGAAACAAATTAAGACAAATAACTTATATTTGCTCATTTAGGGAAGAAAATGATACTGATTGTTTCATTCATTACATTAATGTTTTTAACCTTATGCCTTGTTTTATGCTACTTTATTCTGCTGCTTCATGTTAAATGCTTGATGCTACCTACAGTTGTCCTCAAAATTATTCATACCTTCCAACTGTAGCCGGAAAAAAAAAAAACTGCGGTGAAATAAATTGAATTTGACAAAAGTGATACTAAATAAAAATTCTATGAAAATCATGACATTGATTGTGAATTGTGGCTCAAAGGAAATATTAAAAACAAACACACAAAAAATAAAACAAATATACAAGCACGATGGGGCTCTGAAACCAAAATGTTCAGCAACACTTTGAGACATTCACTGCAATCAGGTGTTTTCCCTAATGTTCAGAAAGACCTCTATACCTGCTGACAGGTATTTTGGTCCACTGTTCATGAGCAAGGTGCTCTAATGTTTTGTTGATTTTTTATTTATTATTAGTAGAGATGTTCAATATTAGCTTTTTTTCCGATATTGTCCAACTCTCAATTTCCAACTGATATCGATATATGTGGATAACTGTGAGGTTTAATCTCATATTTTGATAAATACAACTATGTTCTGCTCTGAGAGCAGAGATCCCAAAATATCACTCAACTCAGCCAGAGGAGTTCATTTTGGACATCTGGCTGTCGTATATCAGATGCTAGCGGGTATTAGCCAACATGTGGCTAATTATAATGTTTCTGACAACTTGGTAACTTAACCAACAACTTAAAACCAGACATAAGCAGCTTCAAAGCAGCAGCTGCACGAGTAGTTACATGACTCTGAAAGGAATGCTGGGATATGAAGTTCTTCCAAGATAACAGGGACTTTTCTACATGGTGGACCAAAGCTAATAGAACAAGATAAAATCTTGCGTGATTTTCTACAGAACAACGAAAGCTTGCAAGATTTTACTAACAAAAAAATCTTGCTAGATATCGTTTTTTAAAAACATCTGTCGAGAAACCGATACTGATATTTTCCGATGTCACATTTTAATGCCAAATATCGGAAGATAATATCAGACAACCCTCTTTTTTAAAATTTTCTTATTTGAATTACAATTGTGAATTTAGCATTTTCGTTAGCTGGAGGTTATGAATAATTTTAAAGAAGGACTGTGTGTGTGATGTTCCCCCATCTCTTATCTCTTTAATTGTGATTTCTTACATCCCTTTGATCATGTGTCAGTTTTAAAGTGCACAGAGTTGGACTGGATGTTTACACTTGTTTTTCCTGTCGTTTTTTCTAAGATCTTTTCATGCAAGCGAAGAGGAGTTTCGAACCAAGTTTAAAGTTCCTCCTTTCCAAGACTGCATTCTTAGTTTTTTGGGTTTTTCTGAAGAGGACAAGACCAACATGGAGGAAAGGACTCTGAAACATGGTTTGTGCCCTAACACACACAGACATGCTATTCCTGGTTACAGCTACTGTGCTATGATTGGATGAGGTTGGCAGCAACATGATAGCTGCTTTCCTTTACTTTTTGGTCTGAGTGAACCAGAATCGTGCACACAGAGCTGGGACTTGTCTTCCCATTGGAGTTTTATTTGAATATTGTAGATACAGTAAAATTTATATACTGTACACACCCATTAAAGGGGAAGTTCAGTATTTTTGACATAGGGCCTCATTTTCAAGTGAGCCAGAATACTACTTATCACTGAAGATGGTTTCAACATATTTTATTCCATTATTTTAGTTCCAGTGGGTCACCAATGCTAATGCTAGTGGAAGTCGATAGGAATCTGCTAGCCTGTCATTAATAACAATCTTATCCACTCCACAGACGTTTGAGACAAATCATGTATAACTTCAGACCATCTGTGTAACTGCCGTGTTACACAGATAGATAGAATATGTTACAAATAAAACTAACTTGCATTTCGTTGCATGTTGATTGTTGCCGCTGAAACACTTTACAAAGTTTTACTTCCTGTATTTGGCAGCAGAGTGATGTCATCTGCTGCTACATGCATGAAGGAATTTGATTACACAAATATGGCTACATCTGAAAGGCATGATATGTTAGATTTTGAAGATGATTTCGAACTTTTTTTCATCAAACTAACTGTCACCATGTCCCTATGAACCGAAATACACTGGCAAAGGTTGTAAGCTGGTAAGACACTAGTTCTTCAATATGTAATGCAAAATTTGTCATACAAGGCTAGTTTTACTAGTTTAACACATGAGTTTACTAGTTTAATACGACATTTACACAGATAGACTTGCTGATTTGCCTCGGATGTTCTGTGGAGTGGATAAGATTGGTTTTAATGACAGGCTAGCAGATTCCTATTGACTTCCACTAGCATTAGCATCAGCAATCTCCTGGAACTAGAATAACGGGATGAAATATGTTAAAACGGTCGTCAGTGATAAGTAGTATGGGGGATTATCACGCTTCCGTGTTCCGAACTTCCGGTTTGAAACACTTAGACGTCCCACTTCCGGCCCAGTTCAATGTCCCTGCCTTACTTCGTAAATAACGTGAATAAACGCCAACCCTACTGAAATTTCCACGGATTCCAGACTGAAGTGATACTAAGGAAGAAGTGGATCAAAGCGATTCTCCAGAGTGAAGGGCCGAACTTTATAATAAAACAACGTAGCATGTTTGTATGTAGCCGGTGGGGCACAACACCGGCATGCTAGTCTTTACCGACATGCTTAACTTTGTGCGTCTCAAAACACACAAACATCTGAATATCGGGTCTGAGGCCCTATGTCAAACATTCTGAACTTCCCCTTTAAAGATGGAAAAAAAATCAGTGATCAGTGCAATAAGTTGATTTGTCTGGTACAGTTTTGTTTGTTTTTTAAGTTCATTTTTTAAACCACAATTCAAAATCAATGTTTTAATTTACTAAATTATATTTTAATTAATTTTCATTTATTACTACTTTTTCCAGTTTCTACTTATTTGAATTTCTATTGTGAATTAAGCTTTTACTTTAATGGGAGTGTATGTAAACCTTTGTACGCCACTGTAAATATCTACCATAATTTACTCATTGATTTTGACGTCATTAAAGAAAAGGCTAAATTCACAATAGTAATTTAAATAAAAAGAAACTAAAAACAAATAAAAATTTACAAAATTATAATTGAGAGAAATAAAATGGTGCTTCTGAATTGTGGTTAGATTTGATTAAAAAACAAACAAACAAACAAATTGTGTTTAATTGTCCTAGACAAAATAAAGCACCTTGCGCATGAACCGTAGACCAAAATACCTGGCAACAGGTGCAGAGGTCTGATTGGTTGTTACAGAAAACAAGATTGGAGTGATTGCTTCAAAACGTTGGTGAACAACATTTTTGTTCAGGAGCCCCATCATGCTTGTTGACTTGTTTATTTTATTATTTTTTGTTTGTTTATTTCTATATGTCATATTGATCAAAAAATAAATAGGCAGTCAGTCATTTTCTGTGCCGCTTATCCAGTCCAGGGTCGCGGGGTTGCTGGAGCTTATCCCAGCTATTATCAGGCGAGAGGTGGTAACCACCACGCCACCGTGCAGCCATAAAAAAGAGCCTATTACAATTTCCTTTTACCTTCTGGGATGAACTAAGTATTTTTCATTTCATGTCATTCATTTTAATGTTTCTGTTGAAGCACAATTCAAAATCAATTTCATGATTTTCATAAAATGTATTATTTTGTCAATTTCAGCTGAATTTACTAACTGCTGATTTTTCTCTGTCTTTATTTGGAGGGTTTGAATAGTTTTGAGGATGACTGAATTTTTAGATGGAGAGTTGGGAAAACTGACTTTCCAGATACATTTTCTAGTTGGGGTGCAGTTTTTTTGGATCATGTGGTTTTCTGCTCAAACACCTTTAGGATTCTTGTGGCTCCTCTGCCGTAGTTGATAAGAATCCTCTTTGTGAGCTGAATTCATCTTAAAACCTGTCGATCTTTTATTGATCTCTGCTTTGTCTTCCGTTAAAGGTGGGAAGCACTTTGAGGCTGGAGATGAGCGATGTACACACTTGGTGGTAGAGGAAAACTCTGTGAAGGACCTGCCATTTTTTCCATCCCAGAAACTCTTCGTGGTCAAACAGGAGGTAGAACCCTGCTACTGCTGGTGTTCCATCACATTCATGCTACAGGAGTAATGTTATTAACCACCACAGCTCTACATGATTAATTAGCTGTTCAGTCTTTAAATGCATATTTATGATCTGACTGCAGATTTTAACCACCACATTCTACCAGATTAAGTAAAAATATTTGTTTCTGTCCTGTGAAAGTGGTTCTGGGGAAGCATTCAGATGGATGCTCGAGCTGGAGAGTCCATGTACCTCTATGAAAAGGTGAGTACAGATGATGGAAGCTGGTCTTTAATAATTTCATACATGTGAAGCAATGGCTGTCAAGCTGGAATTAGTTTCATCTGCCTTTTTCTTTTCTTTTAAACGATGTGAGCAATATTGGTGTCCCATTCTGATTCAGACTGTAGTAACATACTTGGTATCACTATAAAGTAAAAAATATTTGTTTTGAGACTGAATAAGAGGAAGCTTTACACTACATCCCGCTTTAATATCTTAAAATAGAAACTTGTTATTTCAGGTTTCTTTGCCATGATAACATTTTAAAGCTAAACATCCAGAAAGTGGTTCGGTCTGATCTTGTTCAGAGAAAAGATTGTTTTTCAGTGTCTGCTGGTGTTACCGTCTCATATTGATTGAGTGATCCTCAATAATTGAGTGAAAATTGTATTGAAGCAGGATTTGTGATATCTGTAAACGTTGCTGTCAGTTGGATCAGTTAATATAAATTCATGATTGAGCCTGTGATTTACACTCCCCACCAGCAATGTGACGACTGGATGTTAGATATTATAGGTTCACCTGAAACGTATATATAAATTGTTATATAATTATTATAAATTATTATTTTTCATGTCTGCTTTTTAATTTTGTGCTGAAATTAAAAAACATATAAAAAATATACAGGAAAAGTCAAAAGTGTGGACACATCTGCTTATTTAAAATTTACAAATGTGGGTTCTGTGCATTAGTTAGTTTTATTTCTTTTTTCCTTTTTTCTCTTTCTTTCTTTCTGTCTTTATCTTTTTTTTCTCTCTTTCTCTCTTTCTTTCTCTCTCCCTCTCTTTACGGATGTCCCGATCTGATACTTAAAGTTGAATATTGGGCTGATTTTGGTGGGGGGGGGGGGGAATTGCTTTTGAGGAAATCAATTCCAGCTTATCTTTCAAGCACTTCTTCCTGACTGAGTCTTCTTTATTTGAAATTATTTTATTATGTTTAAAATTCATCTTACCCATTGGTAAATAATATTTGGGTCAGTTTTTCTTCATACTTACTGTTTTGAACTTATTTAACCAGGTTTTTAGAGCTGAGGTTCCACAAAACAGACGTACCTTACATAAACCAAGAATTAAACCAAACAGGTCAATATTGGGGGATGTATTGTTACACCTCTAGTCAATATGCATAATCTTTGGCCCAAAAAACAGCCTAGTATTGATATTGATACTTGACATGTGGTGTTGATACTGATATCGGAAGTAAAAAAGTAGGATTGGGACAGCCCTGCTTTATTTATCTACTGTATTATGATTAGTTCCACCAGGAAGTTATTGCCAGTCCGTCTTTGTTTTACAGGTCATGCATCCATAGCTTTGTTTTTCCTTTTCTTTTTTTACTTCTGTTATCATAATGAATCCATATCTAGGCATTATTGCATTATTTGTTTTTTCTATACATTAATAAATAAGATATGCATGATGTGGGACCTTAATTTGCTCTCTGTGGATGTTCAGCTGTTAAACTGATGAACTGAATATATGGCTTTTCTATCATTTATGCTGTAAATACCATATTTTACTGACTATAAGTCACGCTTTTTTTCATAGATTGGCAGCTTGTGCGATTTATAGTACAGTGCGACTAATATCTGAAAATATATACAATTTCACATATTTTTAAGTATTGATTAATTTTGACTGACATGAGCCAAGGAGTAAATAGTACTGTCTAATGTCAAAAGAGGGCGCTCTAGGCTTGACTATATTCTGCTTCTTGGGCAAAAATCCCAAAATAGCCTCATCTCAGTGAGAGGAGTTCATTTTGGACATCTGGCTGTGTGGTAGAACAAATCCTCAAAAAACATGTTTATCTGACTTAGTTATGATGTTAATAATCATTTACAGGCATTAACTTTGGAATTGAACTGATTCTGTAATTTTTAGCAGTAACGAGCAGGATATGAAAAACACGACTTATAGTTCGGTGCAACTTATATATGTTTTTTTTTCTGTTCATAACGCATTATTTGACTGATAAGACTTATACTCAGGAGTGACTTATAGTCCGGAAAATACGGTAGTAACTATAATATAAGGCCTTGCGCCAAAATGTACTAATTGGTAAAAAGGCTGTTATGTTTAGTCTTTCTTTGTTTGTTTTTTTTTTTTTTTTTCACATCATGATTTACCAAAAACCGGGACTACAGGGGTTTGTTTCTCTCTTCTAACCAGCTTGTCTGTCAATGACTTTTGTCATCTTGTGCTGCAGAACGACAGCCCCGCCATGAAGAAAGCGGTGTCCCTCCTCTCCCTCACCACCCCCAACAGTAACCGCAAGCGCCGGCGTCTGAGGGACACTCTGGCTCAGCTCACCAAGGAGACGGAGATCTCCCCGTTCCCTCCACCACGCAAAAGGCCGTCGGCAGAGCACTCGCTGTCCATCGGGTCTCTGCTCGACATCTCTAACACCCCTGAAACATGCAAGACCCTGGCAGGTCAGACCCGGAGGACAATATCTCTCCAGTTTAGAAACTGTTCTGCTGTTTCAGGCGCATATTAAGATAGAAAGATGCAAATTGAACGTGTTAATGGCTAATTGCTTCTCTTTCATAAGAGCATAACTCTTCTTCCCCAAAAATATAGTAGGAGACAGTTCTGTGACCAGAAATAAGCTCAGAAGAAGAAAAACCGGAGAGAGGACAAGTAGGTCAGACAGGGAAGAGAGGAAGAGAAGGTCCCGCCTCAGTAAAAATGTCCATCAACAAACAAATGAAGGGCAACAGCAAGGAGCCTGTGCAGGTTAGGTTTGAACAAACATTCAGCCCATCAGTTTGAACATCAACACAGCAGCAAACGACTGTTTTCTGTGTCACGGAGAACAAAACATAAAGATCCCACTCCAGTCCTGAGCAGTTTGAATGTATTTGTAGCAACTTTTCAACAACTAAAGCAACTTCAGTCCCAGAATGTTTCTAATGACCTGCGTAGGAGCAGTGTTGTAGTTTCCTCACCCTGCATTAACATTGCAGAGGTGATGCTGTGCTTCAGCTGCTAAAAACGTTCTCTCTCTTCAGAGAGCTCCAAACCATCGAAGAGTTCAACTCCGGCTCTTTCCAAGCCGTCAGCCAGGTGGCAGGTCTCCAAGGAGCTCTACCAGACGGAGAGGAACTATGTTGACATTTTAAGCACCATCCTACAGGTAGGCGTGCATGGTCTGCCTCAGATTGGGGGGGCTGTTCTTTTGATATGTTTGGCACTTTTGGTGCTCGTGAGTTTCATGGTGAAAAGTACTTTTTCAATTCATAATTTGATGATTTTTGTCTATTTTGGGCCAAAAATGCATACAATACATACAAATACATATTAGGGAATGTTTGATATTGGCTGTTTTACAGATATCCGATATTGTCCAACTCTTAATTTCCAATATCAACTGATACTGATATATGCAGAGAACTGTGAGTTTGTATTTCTTATATTTTGAGAAATACAACTATATTCTGCTCTGAGAGCAAAGATCCCAAAATAGCCTTAACTCAGCCAGAGGAGTTTATTTTGGATATCTGGCGGCCATGTATCAGATACTAGCAGATTTTAGCCAACATGTGGCTAATTATAATGTTTCTGACAACTTGGTAACTTAACCAACAACTTAAAACCAGACATATTAGAAGCAACTTCAAAGCAAGTCAGTCTGTAGCAGCAGCAGCTGCACAGTGGCCACATGACGCGGAAAAGAATGCTGGGATATGAAGTAATATACAAGATCATGTGAGATTTCGTTTAGTAAAAATATTGGTCCAAAAAAAAACGATACCAGTATGTTCCGATACCACATTTTAATGCCAATATTATCAGTTGGACGTCCTTAATACATACAGTTGTTCTCAAAATTATTCATACCCTCCAATTAAAGAAAAGACTAAATACACAATAGTAATTCAAATAACAGGAAACTAAAGAAACTAATAATAAATAAATTTACAAAATTATAATTTAGCGAAATATATTTTTGCTTTTGAATATTGGTTAAAATAATTTTATATATATATATATATATATATATGTGTGTGTGTGTGTGTGTGTGTGTGTGTGTGTATGTAACAGGGGTCTACGTACAAATACATGTTGAGCTTTGTTTTTTTTGTTTTTCTTCTTTTTTTAAACTATCATTGATTGTGCTGATCAAAAGGGTTAACAGACATTGGCACGGTAAACATATTTATTTTAAATGTGATATGAAAAGAAGTCTAATTGATAAAAGAACTAATTGAATTTAGAATATCAAGAGAAGCCTTATTAAGCTCCCCTTGGCAAAGCAACCCTGTCCTGTTCAACACAGCACACCAGCCAGATCACCATTTAGCTGCTACCCTGCTGGATCGAACAATTAACAAAAAAAAACAAAACAAAAAAGAGAGCTTGGTATGGAAAGGCCAGATGAAAAGTATTGAAACAACCAAAGCAATCTCAGACCTTAGATTATCAGGACTTTGCTGAGGGGTCACCCCTGAGTTGCGTGGCGCTCTAAATGTCAGTTTTGATGATAAACTCCTTTTTTACAATGATGGCTGCCTCCACTCTAATAATGTTTTTATTTGGAACTGACATACACTGAAGTGGATGGAAAAAGGTCTCTACTACTCTACTTTAACGTCCGTCATAAAGACTGTTCTCACCTAGAACCATCTTTATGACTGAGGTGGTGTGAGATGTTAAGAGTTTAAGAACCTGTGTTTTAATTTATGGTTTTCTAATCTCTTTTTTCAGCTTTTCAAACATCCACTGGAAAAAGAGGGGCAGGTGGGGGGGACCAATCCTGGCACAAGAAGAAATTAAGACTATATTTGGCAGCATCCCAGACATCTATGAGGTTCACACCAGGATAAAGGTAGTGTGCTCACAGCCAACCAGACCCATTTAACATGACGGGGTTGATGCTTCTCAGAGACGCTGACGTGTTGGTTTGTTCCCCAGAACGACCTGGAGGAGCTCCTCACAGACTGGTCAGAAACCAGGAGTGTTGGAAACATCATCCTCAAATATGTGAGTTCATGGTGTCAGGATGTTGTTCACAAAACCACGTTACTTTGGTAAAGGTTTAGTACTTGGCAACATACTTTTTGCCTTTATAAATATTTTCACTCGTTATATGGATACAGCTTTAGAAGTGACTGAATGCAGTTATTTTTTTTTTCTCTTTTGCTTCATTCACGTCTTCATTTGCACAGACTGCAGGCAGGTAGTTTTCCATGTCCTCCGTTTAATCCAATTAACTGCCTAAATTTTGAGTTGGTCTGTCTTACAATAATCATGTTTTAGTGTATTACAGAGCTCTACTGTCGTTGCTTAAAAAAGAAAGTGGCGAGTCCTGCACATAAAGTAGTTTTTTTTTTTCCCTCCCTTCATTTAATTTAGTTTTGTCTTATCATATTTTTTATCTGATTTATATTTTATCTTACTCAATTTTTTTCTTATTTCATTCCTTTTATTTATTTTTTTTAAAAAAAATTTCAAGGTACTTTGACAAAAGGGGGAATAATGGATCAGATAAAGTGTAAAAGTCAATAAAAGAAGATAATTAATCCAGGAATGGTGCTGTTATATTATGGTCCAGAGTGTGTATTAATGGGGAAAAAGGTTTGAGACGCACAGTCGTCCTCAAAATTATTCACACCCTCCAGTTAAAGGAAATGCTAAATTTTAATTTAGATTATAATTGAGTGAAATATTACATTGCTATTGAATTATATTTGAAAAGAATAATTAAACAAAATAAAACTGTCCCTGACAAAATACCTGTCAACAGATGCAGACGTCTGATTGGACGTTACAGAAAACACCTGATTGCAGTGATTGTCTCAAAGTGTTCCTCAACAAAATTTTAGTTCAGGAGCCCCATTATTGCTCTTTTCTTTTCTTTTCTTTTCTTTTTTTTTTTTTGTTTGTTTAAATATTTCTGTTGAACCACAATTCAAAATCAGTGTCATGATGTCCATAAAATTTTTATTTATCACTTTTTCCAATTTCAACTTATTTCAGTATTTTCAGTATAACAGCTGATTTTTTTCTCCCTAATTCATTATGAGGGTATGAATGATTTTGAGAACGACTGTATGTGTGAGTGAGCAGCTGGCCAGGGCAGATAAACGGAAAATGATGTTTGCTTTGTGCTTGATTTTCACAATTTGGAAAAATTTTTGAATAAAATAAATGAAAAAATATTTTGTTGCAAAACATGTTTTATGATTTTGTGGGAAACGCATTTCTTTAAAATGGTTAAAAAGGTGTTAAACTGCTGAATAATCCCAAATGTAATCGGTGTTGATGACTCACTGCAGCTGAAGTTGCTGATCACCATGTTCATCCTTTAAGTACAGCTGTGATTTAGTTTTTCTCTCCTGAATCATCATCATCATCTTTTCTCTCTACAGTCTAATGAGCTGGTGAAGGCTTACCCCCTTTTGTCAACTTTTTCGAAATGAGCAAAGAGACTATTGTTCGATGTGAGAAACAAAAGCCACGCTTCCACGCATTCCTGAAGGTACGACCTTTTAGTTTGAACTGAACCGTTTGTCTGCTTTAACTCCTGTTTTTAAACAATGTTTTATTTACAACATGAATTTAATGGCAGCAACACATCTAACAACAAATTAGATGAGGCCATTTCTATGACTGTCGCATCCTCTCTCCTTTAACCTTTTAAAGCTCCGCTAGATCTCTGACATCCTCGAGGGCTATCACTTACCAGTTTCTCAGGAATTATGGTCTGAAACTCTGTGGGGTGAATACATTTTGATAGTTTATATCCCATCCAGGAAGTTTACAATTCAGCCACTAATGTAGTGTTTACTCAGAGACTCTAATAAATCCACAATAATCCATTATTACATCATTATTTATCACATTTTCATCATAAAAAGATCAGTATCATTACTTTGTTACTAGGAGACCTCTATCTAGACCTGGAAACGGTGGTGAAGCCACTCCTCAAGGCACCTTTTGGGACCTTAAAAGGGTCTTGATGTGATGGATACATGTGTGAGGGGTGTGGATGTGGTTCAGAATATATTTTATGTGCATTTCTGTGCACGTGTGTGTAAAATTCAAATAACAAAAGGCAGATTGGTATTTTTGGTTTTTCTTGATCAGGAGAGTCTCTTCTCTCCTGTTGGGTGCACATATAACATGTTTATGCAGGAGCATGTTTGAAGTCTGAGAAATGTTTGCAGCCTTGTCTGGCCGGTCATTTCTTCAGACAACATAAAGCAAAGAACGTATTTAGACGAAGCTTGTGCTGAAAGGCAGGACGAGAAATTCCTGCAAGTAAGACAGTGGCCCTCTAACCAGGAGGAGGGGAAGGGAATAAATGATGATGATACCACTCCATGGTGGTCAAAAAAGGGGGAATCCTATGGTGCCACTCTCATCAAGAAACCCTGCCTTTTTTTTCTTCTCCTTCAATGACAAATAACTGTTTTTGCTTATTTACTTGTCAACTTGTATTTATGTATAGGTCTGAAATAGTTGAGAACATTGGGACCCGAGTGCACCAGCTGGGCCTGGGTGTAATGTTACGTCTGACTTATGGAAAGTTATGACCAGTTTAAGATTAAGATGCTGTTTTACATTAAAAAAAAAAAAAAGGCAGAACAAATGACAGATAAAAGGCTTGGTGCTTTAAGGGTTGATGTATTGCTGCCTGAAGACTGGAGTATCACCTACATTTTCCAGAGTTTTCTGATGTTATATGGTTTGTTTTAAACAAGCATACACACTATCTCACATGCTTTCTTCCTCCAGATCAATCAGGCCAAGCCGGAGTGCGGCAGGCAGACGCTTGAAGAGCTGCTGATCAGACCTGTGCAGAGACTACCGAGTGTGGCTCTTCTTCTAAATGGTAATGCGCTCAAAGAGATGCTCCTCAGTTCAAACAGAAATGCCATCCCCTGATACAGTTCCTGTCTTGTTTTATTTACTTACGCACCTCACAACTGTCTCCTTTACATCCTGCTGATGTGTGCCTGCTGTTTTCATCTCCTCTCACCTGCCTGCATCCTACCAAACTTGCCCTTTCTGCTACTGTTGCAGACATAAAGAAGCATACATCAGATGACAACCCAGATAAGATTACCCTGGAGAGAGCAATAGAGTCTCTGAAAGAAGTCATGACGTGAGTTGCTGTGACAAATAACCTTTTTTTATTTGTGTATGTAAGAATTCTGCATTTAACATTGTGTATTTGATGCTTTATTTGACATACTTTAATGCTGAAGGATAACTTCGATCTGTCTTATGATTCAGTCGAATTCATTGTGATGCAGTTATTATCCAACACCCCCCCCCCACACACACACACACACACACACACACAAAAAAAAAAAAAAACAAAAAACAAACATAAGATCCACATTAGTCCAATTTGAATAACTAGGGGTGCACAATATTGGAATTTTTGGCCGATATCTGATATGTCGTTATTTTAAAACTCATGTGACCGTTAACAGATTTCGGTACCGATATTAAAGCTGACAAAACTAAGCAGTCATTGCAAATTGCACTTTTGTTATCCATTTCCTACACTTTGAAAAATAGGGGTGGGAAAAAATATTGATACACTGAAATATTGCAATATTTTCAAATGCCGATATCAAATAGATATTTAAAAACCTGGTATCGATATATTTTACTTACAAAATGTTACGAGATTTCATCGTTCTGTTTCAAAATCTCACGATTTTTCATGAATTCTCACGAGATTTCGTAACGGAACAATGAAATATCACGAGATTTTGTAAGTTAAATAGATAGATGCTGCATTTTTAAATGTCAATATGATATCGGCATATGAAAATATCGCAAAATGTTTGTGAATTCTTGCGAGATTTCATAACGGAACAATGAAATATCGCGAGATTTTATTAGAAAAGTAGACCGACACTGCGTTTTTAAATGTCAGTATGATATCAGCATATGAAAATATGGGGATATTTCAGTGTATCGATATTTTTTCCCACACTAGTCTTTAGAAGTTTTAAAGTCTGTAAAAATGACATTTTTGAAGAAGATTTCTTATTTTTTTCTTTTTATAAAGACTTTAGAAACAGCGGGCTGATCGGTTGAATATCTGTTAAATATTGGTGGAATGGCCGATATCCGATGCAAAAAGTAAATGCACTGAAAGCGCTTCAGGTTTTCAGCTGTCGTTGGTTTGTTTTTCACATTTGTAAAAGATGAGATTATAAATCTTGGTCGTGTCTTACTGCTGCAAAGCAAACTTGCTAATGGATCATTCATTCATATGGCTGTTGTGTGAGTTGAGGCTTTTTTTTCCCCTCAAGTTTATACTATATAAAGTCTTTGTATACACTGCCTGGCTAAAAAAGGAAAGTGGCCACCTGGATTTAGCTAAGCAAATAGGTGCGAACCTCCTATTGGATAAATACTGCATGGGGGATTATCTTTCAGCTGGCAACAAGTTATTTAACCCCAACTGGTGCAATGAGTTGCTTCTAATTTCCTAAACAACCTGGAAAGACTCATCCTGTGGTTGTGGAAAAGATGTTGGTCTGTTTTGAGGAGGGTCAAATCATTAGCAGCATCAAGCAGAGAAAACATCTAAGGAGATAAGAAAATCAACGATCTCCCTAACATGAAGAAATACAGAATTAAATTGTAGATAACAGTTATCAATATAATTGTACTATAAAAAAAAAACACTTTCCCCTCTCCTCCCTTTTCCTTTCCTTTTGTCCCCTCCGCTGATCCTCCCCTCTCCCAACCTCTTCCCCCCTTCCCCCCCCCCCCCCCCCCCCCCCCCTTCCTCCTTCTCTCCTTTCCCCCTTTCTTCCCTCCCTCCTTCCGTTTTCTTCTGTTTCTCCCTTTTTTTCTCTCCCTTTTTTTCCCTCTCTTCCCCCTTCCTTTTTCTTTACCCCGTCCAACCCCCTCTTTTCCTTTTTTTTTCTAAGGGTGCTGTTTGTTGGCAAACCAACAGAATGCTGTTTTTGTTTGTTTTTCTTTCTTTTTTGAATGCATGCACTTGTTCATTTCTTTCTCAGACAATCAGGAAACACGGTTAAGTTTGTAGAAATAAAACATGTTTGCAGTCGAACTCTGGCTTTTACCTGCAAGTGCGAAAAACTGCTCAAAAGTTCGACCAATCCAAGCTCTTAATTATAGCCCCGCCCCTCAAGAGCTGCAGGGAATCTGAGAAGTCCTTCTCCTCCACCGGGTGCTTTTTCAGCATGTTTTTTTCTATCGGGGTAAAGTTGCTGAAAATATGACAAAAATATTCCTACAGTGAAAACAGACTGTTGGTGATGATTACCTGTTGACCGAATAATGGATAAATTAAAAACAGTTTGATCATCCTGACCATGTTTTTTTCTGTTCTCCATTTTCTCATTTCAGTCACATCAATGAGGACAAGAGGAAAACTGAAGGCCAGAAGCAAATCTTCGATGTTGTGTATGAAGTTGATGGCTGTCCTGTAAGTTTGGGAATGATCCTTTTTCCGCGTCTGTGGCTGTGTTTATCTTTTGATTCAGATGTTCTAACAGAACGACACAAAGCTGTAAGATTCAGCACGTTGTGTTTGGAAACAGCAGACTGTGGATGTGACTGTCAGATCTACTTCATGTCTAGTTAAGCAACCTAGTAATTTCCTCCCATAACATTTGTTGTACAACATTTGTTTTGTTCAGCGTGACATAAATATGAGGAGGCTGGATGATGTCGTGCTTTCTGGCCTGTGATCTGCTCAGCCATCTTTGCCTTGTTTTTGCAGTTAATGAGCTTCTGTCCAAAACCCTCATTTTGGGTTTAACAGGGTTTAGGAATTTCATTTCTTCTTATTTCAACCTCAGTTTTTGACTTTTTTTTTTTCTTTCAGGCCAACTTGCTGTCTTCCCATCGAAGTCTGGTTTACAGAGTGGAGACTATCGCTCTTGGAGACCAGCCATGTGACCGTGGAGAACACGTCACACTCTTCCTCTTCAACGACTGTCTGGAGGTACAAATTCATACACTAACTTTTAGAAAATCCACAAAGCTCATTGATTCTTTTAGATTTGAAGACCAGATGTGACTTTACAGACGTATGACCCTGATCTGAGACGTGTGATTGGGACTAGGACAGTTTCTGTGAGGTTAAGCCTGATCCACACAGAGATGAGACCACTTTGTTTTTTAAAAAAGGTTTTTCATGCAGATGGAAGCTTTTATATAAATGTGCATGTCCACACAATTCCAGTGAAAATGCTGTAGCATCAATGCACGGCCTGTAGATGGCGCTACTGCTGTGCCACAGAAATACACCACAAACTGGGAAGAAAAACACGGAGCATGTGCAGATGCAAACCACTCACCGTTAAAGGGGAGGAGGGACGCTGTGCTGGTGCTTTTGCACAGATATGGTCCTGGTTCTGGTCCTTCTTTCTTCCCATTTGGGAGTCCCCAGCTCCCAGAGTGTTGGTCACAAAGTGATGAGACAGAGATCTTTGTAATCAGCAGAGTCTCTGCTTTCACATGACACCTTGTTGGTGAGGAGGAAGGATCAGAAGCTCTGAAGTGGACAGTTCTGTTCTCATGCTTCTTTCATTCCCATATAACTGCTTGGGGTTTAAACTGTGTTTGGTTTGGATGCTAATGCCTGGTGGAGTCTTTTAGCTGAGTTTCTCCCATCATGTTGCTTTGCTACATGTTAGGATTGCTGTTTCCCGGAGTCTGCAGATATATTTTGTATTATAGGATCTCACGCTGCCACCTGTACAGGGGGTCTATTCCAGAAGAGGTAAAAATGCATTTTGTTTTGTATTGCAGCCATCAGAGCCTCGTGTGGACAAGGACACTTGTTCTTAGGTCTACTCACATTAGCAGAGATGCCTCAGATTAAAAATGGGTGCATGTTGCAGCCTGCTGTGTGGGTCTCTCAGCATTTTATGTGTGCAGTCCATCACTGCCATCACAGGAAGTGTTAATTAGCGCAGGGCCATCAGTCAGTGAAAGAGACGAGGAGAGTAGCTATGATGATTCCTCCTCATCAGCAGAGACTCGGGGTTTAAAACAGGAGGCCTCTGAACTCTCCTCCATCTTCAGCAACCTTTAGAGTGCCCCTGGCATGAAGTTTGCGTTTTTTGAGGTTTTATATCCTATATTTTAGTTTCCCCAGCCTACCTCTGTCCTCGAAGGGGTTAAATTATAGATTTGTTTTTCCTTTTTCCCGGGGTGTGTCTGCCTACATAGTCAAGTTAGCATTCATAAATGGGCTGATTGGCAGTTCGCCATATTTTACCCCTTGTGCAGCATGTGACCATCTCTGTCCCCCGAACTACACTGTCCAAGTCCCTCCCTCCAAGATCTACGACGACAAACTGACATCAAGGCGTCCAGTTCGTATCAGAACTGCTCTGTGGCGTACGAAGGACAACAGCAATCTTTTTGTCCTCCCCGCTGAAAAGCTTGTGGATGATTTCATTTCTGCAGGAATGTGCCGACCAAACAGAAAATCTCCCTGCAGCTCCGTCTCCTCCTCAGGAGGTTAGAACGGTATCCAGCCACCACGAAGAAACACAAAGTTTCTAATAAACGTTTCTCATCATGTTCGTGTCTTTTATCTCTGAGGGAAACTGATGTTTGTGATGATTCCAGTTTATAATTCTACCCGTTGTGCGCACGTGTTCGGCTGCGCACAGACTTGGGTTTGCAATCTGTTTCTGTACCGCTCCGGTCAGACAAAGACAGATCTAACATGCAGAACTAGTGTAATATATCTTTAGTAATAACTATTAACTGAATTCGGGTCATGGGGGAAGTAAATAATTCAGGGAAACTTGTTGCTGGAATATGATGCTGTTTTCTTCTTAAACTTTATTCATACTCGCGCTGCATCTGCGTCTGTCAGGTTGGTGAGACTCGATACGAACTTCAAGCCTGACGTGCAGCCGTGTTCAACAAAACACATCAACTCTTTTTTTTTTCTTTTTTTTTTTTTTACTCAAACATGAGTGTGAGGAGAGGCACGATGAACGATCCTTTCATACAGTATTGACGTACTTAGAGTCTAACTAAAAAGGGACCAAAAGTTGGCGGGAATTTCATGCCACTGGCACTTTGATTAAATCTTGACCTGTAATGTGGTGTTTTTATTTTGACCTCAGCCCCCCCTTCTTTCCTCTCACTTTTATTTATTCTTCCCTTCCTGATCTGAATAAAGAAACATTGAGTTGCACTGTTTACCTCTGTGATTGAAGCCAGTCGTAACTTCATGACACGCTGCTAAATGTGCCCTTGCTCAAACACTACAACTCTAAAGTTTTTATTTTCCACAAACTATCTGTTTCATTTTGTGGGGTGTTTTTTTCTTTGCGCTCTCATGCACAGATTGCAAGGAGGCGACACAAGGTGATCAGCACTTTTAAGAGCCCGCTGGGACAGACGAGACCGCCACCTCCTCTGAAACACATCGCCCTGATGCCGCTGTCTCAGATCCGTCGAGTGCTCGACCTGCAGGACACTGACGGTAATCGTTTTCACACTCATAAAAGTCACGCTTTAAAACTTCCTCTTATTTTCAGGGTTTTTTTTCTTGTCCTTCTTATACTTTTTGTGTCTTATGTAATACAGTGAAATTGAAAGCAGTGAAAATTCAACCCATTACTTTGTCAGTAGCAAAAGCGGTTTCCAGTATAGTGATTATAGGTCGGAATTATTTAAAGGTGTCATAACCTAGTGTTTTACATACACAATCCTTCTTAAATTATCTTCAAATGAATTTTTAATTATAGTTGGGTGGACGAAAATTTAATGAGCTCATTCTAACCTCTTTTTATCCCCAACTTTTGTTTGTCGCGAGAACACGTACGAGAGTTAGACCTGTCTGTAAGCGCGTTCATGAGGCAAGCGTCAAAGCCAAAACAAAGTTTTATCAGGACAGAGCAGGTGAAGGAAGCACAGAAAAACTTGATAAAAACTTAACGGTACGGTTGATAGAGAGGATCCGCGGAGTAAAAGGGCTGGACTCTGATGAATATAAGGAGCAGACGTCTGACGTGAAGTTAACCAAACAGTGTTAGCTTCTGTAGCTACATTAGCAGCTTGTCCGCTCGTCAACCACCGTTTACTGGTCTCTTACACAAAAGATAATAAGTTACACAAACAGCAACACTTACCGACTGCACATCCTCACTGATTAATATAATCCACTGGTCCCTTCTGTCCACTCAGGCCGACCACGAGCAGCTGTAAGGCGGACACGCTTCTGCGCAGGAGCCGGTGAAAAAGCAGAGCTCATAACTTTATTTCTGAACATCCGATCTTAGACATTCCAAGTGTAGATGGTAGCTAGTGTCAAAAACATGAAGGGCACGAGGGTTGGAAGCAGCTCTGGGTCTTTCCTGGAAAGCAGCAGCGAAAATCCCCCAAACGCAATATCTCGGCGAGAAACGCTTATACGGGCATTTTCAATACAGGGAGCCAGTTAACCATGCCTTTGCACCTTGAATGAGGATGGATTCATGTCTGGGGCTCAGACACTATGACAGGCATCCACAAAGCTGGGCCTCTGCTGGCTTTTGCCACAGCAGAAGATGCAGTGTGACTTGCAACACTCAGGCCGACCACGAGCATCTGTAAGGCGGACATGCTTCTGCGTAGGAGCCGGTGAAAAGCAGAGATCATAACAAAGACGCTAGCTTAGCAGCTCGCTCGCAGCCTCTCTACTTCACGTCATAACAGCTGGTCATAACTCCTCCGTGGCAGGTAATCAGCTGCTTTTAGGTGGCGCTAAAGAGGCTAGCTTAGCAGGCCGCGGCGGTTGACGTCAACGCCAGAGGCGGGTCCAAATCGCGTGCTGTGGAGTGCGCGCTCTTGTGGCCAATTCTGGGATGAAGAGAGAGCTCAAGCTGAAAAATGAAGCCACTTTCACTTTTAGGAGTTTCTGGCACTTTTTTACTCAATTCCTACCCCAATACACATGTTTTAACATGAAAAAGTGGGATTTCCGGGTGATGACTCCTTTAACTCTGACTCATTTCGAGCTCCGGATTAACTTTTTCAAAGCTTTTTTGTTTGTTTGTTTGTTTTTACAGCATTCAATGCATGAACAATGAAGATATTAATTTATTTAATCTAAACATGGACCTGCATTAAAGTTCATTAAAGTCAGTCCGAGACTGATTTACATTCGAGTCATTCAAGTCAGATGTCGGGCTGTGTGATGACAGCTCTCACTGCTTTCACTATCTGCAGTCAATTCATAAATTACAGCCTTCAAGACAAAACGGGAGAAATGCAGGACAGCGTCTTAATTTGCAGGACGTGTGAATAGTGATAGAAATGGGGGACGTCTGGTCACCCTAGTCATCGGCAAAACTTTGGCTGATAGTAATTATTTTGAAAAAGGCTATAAAAGCCCAATTTAATCAGTAGGCAGATAAATCGGTGGGGTTCTAGTAATTATCAAAGGAAGAAAAGAAAAAAAGACAGCAAGAGAAAGGAGACATCAGATTAGCTTTTACTGGCTGGAGACATTTCAGAGAAGAGACACATGTCCCTTTAAAGACAGCTAATTCAGGAGCCATCTTCATCCTGCCTTGTTTGAGGTTAAAAGAAGTCAAATTTGATAAAGTATATGAGGATTATTGAGGTTTGCCTCCAGATTGAAGCGTCATGCTGAGTGGAAGTCTCATATCTTTTAAAGCTGATGGATCAGTTCTGAGGAAAACATATGAGACAGATGTTATTTACAAACATAAAGACTAATCTGACTGTAAATGTTCAACGGAGCTGTATCATGCTTCTCAATTGTTCCACTATTGAAACTAATTTGGTGTTAAATATTAGTTTTTTTATGGGTCTAATTGCCAACATGGAAGATGGCTGACTGTACTGAAGCACGGAAGGTCCGGACCAATCACAACATGTTTTATGCCCATGTCATAGATTCCTAAGGGTCACAGAGTTGCTTTTAGCACCGGCTTCGGCACTCACATGGACATAATTTGTTAACATTGATGGATAATCGGACACCAATCGAAGGAATAAAATGAACCAGCCTGTTATGGAGCTGTATGCGCTCGACCCAGAGTCTGATATGGAGTTTGAAGTACACGCAGTACCACAGAAGTACCACAGAGACCCTGACAAGTAAGTAAATTAGCAAACAAATCATAGCCTAACAGTTAGCATTGAGCCGGGGGACATTTTCACTTACCGGTATTATTGTCTGTCCTTTGAGGCGTTTTTATGGTGGGAACTGCGTCAGGTTTCAGAAATAATCCCCCGAGAAAAAACACTTTACTGCCCGAGATTCATGAAGTTGTCAGGAGTGAAGTTCACACACAAAGTTGAGGTTTTTTTCTGCTCCTGAAGTTATAATCCAACCACTTCTGGCAAGTCGATTTGTCCAGTACCACAAATAAACTCCCACGGTGAACGCAACCACATTTTACCCAACTTGCCATCCTCTAGAGCAAAAAAAAAAAAAAAGAAAAAAGTTTTTCATCTGAAATCTGGAGCAAATGTCTGTTAGCTGACGGCTGTTTGTCTCTGAGGAAATCTTCCCGCAGGCTGTTTGTTTCTTCCTCAGAGAGTGTGGATAGGTTAGGATTCTATTCGAGTTTCTGCTGCGCATGCGTGTTTGTTGCTTCATGGTTGGTGCCACCTCGTTGCGTATGTATGCCGGTGGTCAGTCAGTTATGTTAAGGAAGCTAGAGCTCGGCTTGAATATTTATTTGTATAACTCAGATATGCACAAATGAAGAATAAAACAACTTTAATGAAGTTTTTATGAGGAAATAACACAGTAACATGCTGAAAAGCTCTTAAAAGTCCACATTTCATGATACGGCTCCTTTAAACTACTGGCTGTACAGATTTCTCATTTTGAATAAAACAATTTGCACAAAATGTTTCATTGCGAGCTCATTTACCTTTTCCAACCCGGGTAATTCTCATTATTGCAATATATTTTCCACTTTTCTTTACCCAACTGTCCTCTTTTTGGTTTCCCTCACCAGCCCTTTTCATCTTTCTTTTCACTGATTTCCCCACATACAGTATGTAATCCTCTTGCACTCTAACGCTGCCTGTATTTCTCTTCCTCTTGCTTTCATCTTCTTCTCAGAGTGCATCAACGCCTTTGCCTTGGTGGTTCGCCCTCCAACTGAACAGGAAAACTTGTTGTTCAGCTTCCAGCTGGCTGGGGAGGAAACAGTGAAATCCACCTGGCTGCGTAAACTTTGCCGTCATGTTGCCAACACCATCTGCAGGGCCGATGCGGTGAGAAGTCATACACACACACTAACGAAAACGGTCTAATACTGAACTCTTATCTGGGTTACACACAACCAGGTGAAGATCATTTAACACAACCAGACCTTTTTGCTTCAGAGGATTGTCTCAAACCTGTTCAAGTGTGGCAGTACGGCATTGCGTCATGTGACTGCCAGAGGAACTGATGCAGTAGGATGTATTAAAGGATTTTGTTGGTAATCGAAACAATGAGGAGGTAAATCGGTGTTCTGTGAGCTCAGATTTATGCAAATGTACAACATTTCGTGGAGAACATTTCGTCCTCCAGGAGGATGACAGTCCTAAAGTTACCAGATTTAGAAGACGACGAGATGGAAGGACCAACAGTACGAGCTGAGCGTAAAAGTGTGGGATGCTTTTAAGTGAGGACACATGCTTGAGTTTAAAAATGTAAAACATTTTCCACAAACTTTGATGCATTTGTTGGTACTTTGGGTGTGTTGGTCCATATAATCTTAAAACGCTGAGTGGACTTAAATGATAGAATAAATATTTGCTGTAAATAACACCAAATACTGAAGAAGCTGCTGTAAAAATGACAGTCTGTCTGTCTTTCTTTAACTTTAATAACAATAAAAGTGTTGAACAGTAGCTGATGTGCAACCCATGAAATGAAAGAAAGAGGAGATTGTCCAAAATGTTGGAACCCAGAGGTGAACTCTGAACTGTGCACAGATACGTACAGTATACGTTCTTGCCATCTTTATCTCCCTGGAGGTTTTAAAAACCAGGATTTCTGTCTGATTTTCAGCTGGATGTTGTCCAGCTTGAGCTCTCTGGAGCACGAGCACCTGTGTGTGTACTCAGACAGCATGTAGAGGGAAATGAGGAGCTGTGGTGGAATTAAGATAATATCAGACTAGAGCTGCACAATTCTGGGAAAAAATGTGAATCACGATTTTTTTTTTTTTTTGCTTAAAATTGAGATCACGATTCTCTGGCACAATTTTTTTTTCTTTTTTTATTGCACAAATGAACTTTAACAAAATCTATTCAAAAAGTAGTTCAAAATAAAGCCTGTTTGCGCACAAGGGCTTTGGCAGATGCATAGTTGTAGTTCTTTATCATTGGTTAGGGGCTGGGGAGGCAACGGCAATGCTGCATCTGAGGGCGCTTGTAAAAAAAATCCAGGAAAAAAGGAAACTTATTTGTGATTCAGCTCGTGATTAAAAATGCTTCAGAATCGTTGTGGGTAGAAATGAGATCACAGGTATGTGTGAATTGAGATTGCGATTATTTAAGGATTAATTGTGCAGCCCTATATCAAACTGTTTAGTTTTTACTACGAGGTAAAGGTAGAAACCTTCTCTCGCGGAAACTTCAGTGTTTTGGGTAATTCCATAATTTTATCAGGAGTTGTAGAGACGAACAGTTACAGCCCACCTGGAGAAAGTTCTGCTTTTTCTGCAAGTTACAGATGTGGTACAGAAGCTCTTCTGTGTTTTTAGGCTGTAAAAAAGGTTTGCTCATTCAGACAAATGCACCTCAGAGGGTGCAACATAAGTTTACGTGTCTCATGTTATTGACTGATGGCACAGTGTGTGTTTATAGTGGAACAGTGGTTCTTTGTGTCTACTCAGAAACTAGACAGCACAGACAACAGGAGTGTTTATTAAAGCAAATTTAATGTAACCTGGAATCAGAGGGTGCCATAGTGTGGTATTGTGGCTACACAAGTAGTACTTCTTCAAAGTTTAGATTTTGTTTCTTCATTTTAACTTTCCAGGTTATTAGTAGATACAAATAATTATGAAATGATTGAAAATGGACTTCTTGTGGGCTGATGTAGACGTGATAGGCAGTAGTACAGCAGCAGGGGGCGATGTTGGCCACACTGCCTTCCTCACTGCCTTTTTTCTTGCTGGTTCAGTACCGCCATGTGAATACAAATGAGATGGAAACCTTGTTAAAAATCCCACTGCAGTGTGAAGCGTAGAGAGATGCTAAGCTGCATGTGCTTAATTTTAACAGAATTCCAGTGTCTGTCTGTTCAGGATCATATTTAGGTTTCAGCATGTTTTTGTTTGTGTGTTTATAACCAGGAGGATCTGATTCAGAGCACAGACCCGGACTCACTGCAGGTCAGCACTAAGGACATGGACAGCACGCTGAGCAAAGCATCCAGAGCCATCAAGAAGACCTCGAAAAAGGTTTGGGCCGAGTATACGGACTAACGCTGGATTATGGGATTAAAAAAAGTTCTAGTCTCAGTGAGCAAACTAAGATGGGCCGCACAGACAAAAAAAAGCCCATCCAGTAATCCCCCATGACTGATGTCTTTAAACCCGACGTACTGATGCCGATCACACGGCCCATCGAGACTACAGACATCACGGCCCCACATGCAAACCAACGTGTGTGACTCGTCTTGGTTGCACCAAACATTTCAAAGTATATGTAGAATAGTCAAGAGAAAGATACAAATGTTTGTTTATAAAGTTAAATTAGTCTTTTGTATTTAGTTTCATTCATTAAAAACAGACAAACAGGTCATCATCCTACCAAGATATCTGACACATTCTGGCTCTTTCCAAATATCATCCCCTATCAATCACTTCACACTGCGAAACATTTGACATGATGGATGAATAGTTTGAATTGTTGCATCGGTGAAAACAGAGTGGCAAGCCAAAGAGGGTGAAACTAGAAATGGTAAATTCTGATGGTATTTAGGTGAAAACGGGGATTTACATACACAAATTTCTGCACATGAGGTGTCTGATGTAGGTAGAAAGTAGCTCCCAGCACATCTGCAGCATTTTACCAGAAACATCACCTGTCATGGTGAGACATGAACATTTTTAGGAAGAAATGATCTGAATTAAGTTTGAAGTTCGGAGGAAAAACAGGTCGAACATCTTTACTGTTTAACATTTGATGAGACGAGGTTTGCTATGAATTGTCACAGATTATTCACATAAAAGGAACGAGATGACGGCTGAAATGAGATCATAAATGAAATGAGGACAGCTGGGATCTGTTTTATAGATGTGAGGAGCTCAGACATCCAAGGGAGGGTGGGAGGAAAGCTGCTGCTGCGCTGCATCTACAGGAATCTGCGGGGGTTGTACGGATGTCTCGCTTTGGAAGTTTTTCCAAGCAAAACGCACTGGAAGGAGGCTGCGGGGCCAGACCCAGAACAGACTGGAGGGATTGTATTTGAATCATTACATTTCCAGGTCTGGAAAAGTATAGAAAATGAAAACTATTGTATGGAAAATATTTTTTTACAAGAATTAAACTTTCCCATTTATGCAATGGATTTTGATCGACTGGAAAAATGACAGCGGAAAAACAAGACCCACGTGTTTTGGTTTTTCTTGAGTGTAGTTGCAAATTTGGCCTTCTTCTGCTCCCTTTGTGAAGCCCTGCTGATTCTCTCAAAGCTGTTCACAATAAAACAATAATCCTTGGATGCAGAATCATGGCAATTGTGAATGAAAGCCCCCCCCCCCCCCCTTTTTTTTTTTTTTCTTCAGGAATTGGTGTACACACCCCTGTTTCTATTGGATACTGCAGCTTTCCAAACTGTCACACTCCTATTGGCACACAACTTCACTTGACAGAATGACAGTGGCCACAAATTCAATTCAATTCAATTCAATTCAATTCAACTTTCAATTCAACTTTATTTGTATAGCGTCCATTCATGACAGTGTCACCTCAGGGCGCTTAAACAGACAGAAAAATTCAGGTCAGATTCATAATAGCCTAGTTAAGGAAACCAACAGATTGGATCGAATCTTGACTTGACCCGGTCCAATCCCCCATCCTGAGCAAGCACGGAGGGGTGGCGACAGTGGGAAGGAAAACACCCTTTTAACAGGGAGGAAAAACCTCCGGCAGAACCCGGCTCAGGTAGGGCGGCCATCTGCCTCGACCGGCTGGGGGGGAGAAGACAGAAAGGGAGACCAACAAACACTGCAACGTTATCCAGCCAGATCTGCTGAGAGAGGAGAACACAGTTAATGATGCAATACTGTCACAGGTTTCTACATGGAGAGACAGAGATGATGGGAAAGGAAGAGCCCAGTGCATCATGAAGGTCCCGCAGCAGTCTAAACCTATAGCAGCTTAACTAAGGGAAGGCTAGCCATCCCTAACTATAAGATTTATCAAAAAGGAAGGTTTTAAGCCTGATCTTAAAGGTAGAGAGTGTGTCTGCCTCCCGAACCTGAAGTGGTAACTGATTCCATAATAGGGGGGCTTGATAGCCAAACGCTCTGCCTCCCATTCTACTCTTAGAGACCCTTGGAACTACCAAAAGGCCTGCAGTCTGAGAGCGAAGTGCTCTGCTTGGAATATATGGAACTATGAGATCTCTAATATATAATGGAGCTTGGTCATGGAGAGCTTTATATGTGAGAAGAAGAATTTTAAATTCTATCCTGGATTTAACAGGGAGCCAATGAAGAGAAGCTAGAACTGGAGAAATATGATCTCTCCTGCTGGTTCTAGTTAGAACCCTAGCTGCAGCATTCTGGATCAGCTGGAGAGTTTTCAAGGCACATTTGGGGCAGCCCAATAATAGGGAATTACAGTAATCCAATCTGGAAGTAACAAAAGCATGGACTAGTTTTTCTGCATCGTCCTGAGATAGGATGTTCCTAATTTTAGCAATATTACGTAGGTGAAAGAAGGCGGTTCTAGAAACCTGTTTTATATGGGAGTTGAAAGACAAATCCTGGTCAAAAACGACTCCAAGATTCTTCACTGTGGTGCTGGAAGCCAAATTAATGCCATCCAGATCAACTATAAAGCTAGATAATTTAGTCCTGAGTTTTTCGGGTCCAAAGACTACAACCTCGGTCTTGTCTGAATTTAGAAGCAGAAAGTTCAGGGTCATCCAGGTCTTTATGTCACTAAGACATCTTTGTAATCTAACAAACTGATTGGTTTCATCAGGCTTCATAGATAAGTATATCTGAGTGTCGTCTGCATAACAATGAAAATTTATGCCATGTTGTCTGATGATATTACCCAAAGGAAGCATATATAATGTGAAGAGAATTGGTCCGAGCACAGAACCCTGGGGAACTCCATGAGTTACTCTGGTGTGTGATGAAGACTAGTTGTTGACATTAACAAACTGAAATCTATCAGATAAGTATGACTTGAACCAGTCTAATGCAGTTCCTCTAATTCCAATAACATGTTCAAGTCTCTGTAGCAGAATGTTGTGATCAATGGTGTTGAATGCAGCACTAAGATCTAACAGGACAAGTATGGACAGGAGTCCTTTATCTGAAGCCATGAGAAGATCATTAGTAACCTTCACCAGTGCCGTCTCTGTGCTATGATGAGCTCTAAAACCAGACTGAAACTTTTCAAATAAATTATTTCTGCTCAGATGGGCACAAAGTTGAGCTGAAACTGTTTTCTCAAGAATTTTTTATAAACAATTAGACTCTCTTTCCAGATTAAGCGAGACTCCTCTAAGCCAGATGCGCGCCATTTCCTCTCATAACGTCTAGATGTCTGTTTTAAAGCTCGTAGCTGGGAATTAAACCAAGGAGCTTCCTTCTTCTGACAGATGATCTTCTTTTTTAACGGAGCCACATTATCTAGTACTGTGCGTGTTGAAACTGCTATTTTATCAGCAAGCTGATCAATCTGAACTGGAGTAAAGCTTGAATAGATGCTTTCTGTGACGTTAACATCTGGCATTGTAGGAAATAGTGATGAAATAGATTCTTTAAACTTGGTAACAGCGCTATCTGATAAACATCTACTGTAATGGAATTTATTCTCAGCCATCGTGTAGTCAAGTAAAGTAAACTCAAAAGTTATTAGGAAGTGATCAGACAGAACAGGATTATGGGGAAAAACTTTCAATTCCTCACTATCAATACCATACGTCAGGACAAGATCCAGAGTATGATTATGAGAATGAGTGGGTTCATGAACATTTTGTGAAAAACCGGTTGAGTCTAGCATAGATTTAAAAGCAATATTTAAGCTGTCGTTGTCATCGTCAACATGAACATTAAGGTCGCCCAAAACGACAACTTTATCAGTATTCAACACTAAATCTGATAAAAAGTCTGAAAATTCAGTCAGAAACTCTGAGTAAGGTCCAGGTGGACGATACACTACAGCTAACAAAAGTGGTTTCTCTGATTTCCAGTTAGGATGAGAAAGGCTTAGAATTAGGTGTTCAAAGGAATTATGACTAATCGTTGGTCTAGGATTAATAAATAGCCCTGATTGAAAGATAGCAGCCACACCTCCTCCTCGGCCTGCAGTTCTAGGAACATGAAAATTTAAGTAATCTGGTGGAGTAGATTCATTAATAGTAACATGATCATCCTGCTGCAGCCAGGTTTCTGTGAGACAAAATAAATCAACATGATGATCGCCAATCAGATCATTAACTAACAGAGATTTTAAAGAAAGGGATCTGATATTTAATAATCCACATTTAATAGTTTTATTTTTCTGTTTTGTTATGTTTATTGTTTTAATTTTTATTAGGTTATTATGATTTACCTTAGAGGTGTTTTTGGATTTTATTCTAAGGGCCCGGGGGACAGACACAGTCACTATGGGGGTGTGGGAGGGCGGCAGGTGGGAAACTGCAGAGAGGTGTGTAAGACTACAACTCTGCGTCCTGGTCTCAACCCTGGATTGTCAATGGTTTGACTGACTAACAAAATCGTCCAGATTCCTAGAAATGAGAGCTGCTCCGTCCAAAGTGGGATGGATGCCGTCTCTCCTAATAAGACCAGGTTTGCCCCAGAACATTTTCCAGTTATCTACAAAGCCCACGTTGTTTTCTGGACACCACCTAGACAACCAGCGATTAAATGACGACATGCGGCTAAACACGTCATCACTGGTCAGATTTGGCAGGAGGCCAGAGAAAATTACGGAGTCCGACATGGTTTTAGCAAAATCACATACCGAAGCAACATTAACTTTTGTGACCTCCGATTGGCGTAACCGGGTGTCGTTACCGCCGGCATGAATTACAATGTTACGGTATTTACGTTTATCCTTAGCCAGCAGTTTCAAATAAGACTCAATGTCGCCCGCTCTGGCTCCTGGGATACATTTAACTGCGGTCGCTGGTGTCTCCAAAGCCACGTTTCTGACTATGGAGCTGTCTATGGAACAAATGACTAAGGAAACATGTTCTTAAAAAAAAAAAAAAAAACTAGGGATGTCCGATATTATCGGCCTACCGATATCTGCCGATATTGGCATTAAAATGTGATATTGGAAAATATCGTTATCAGTTTTTGGGACCGATATTTTTAAAAACAAAATCTCGCGAGATTTCATTGGTAAAATCTGAGATTTTAGGCTCGTTGGTTTTGGCTACCTGCAGCACAACCCGGCTGAAATTGAGGGATCGTGGTCCTGGAGTGTTGCATGCTGGTTAGAAACTTTGTCCAACTTCATACTGCACTGCTCCGGAAAACGTGACCGTACCACATGATCATCAAACATCGCGGGAGCCGTCCGACTGCAGTCGGAGTGTGCAGTTACACCTCAGCAACTGCAGCTTTCTGACCTGCCTCCGCCGCCGACAGAACCTGGTCCTGATTGGTTTAACCTCACTGACGCAAGCTTCGCTTTCCTGACTGGGCTTCCATGTGATGCTCCCAGTAATAAATCCATTTAGGTGTTTTAAATAGGCTACAAAATTGTTTCAGACTGCCTTGGTTTTCACGCCACAATAAACTGATGTTCACAAAACCTGGATGGGTTGATATTTGGCTGCTTCAACAAAGCAACATAAAATGAGTTGTAGCCACAAGTTATTCTACTTGGAAAAATATGAAGCGTAAGTGTAGGTTATACCCACACATGGGCAAAAATTCCACAAATTCTTTTCATAATCTGCATTTATTTTATTCAAAGACATTGGACTTACTGGTGTTTATCCATACCTTTCTTCATGCCACCTTTGCACTACCCCCTCATCTTATCCACAACCACCCTTTAATAATAATAATACTTTGTATTTATAGGTGCCTTTCAGATAGGGTTGCACGGTATACCGGTACCAGTATAGTACCGCAATACTAACGCGTTTAAAACGGTACTATACCAGCATTTAAAAAGAAACGGTACTTTAAAAAGAAAAAAAAACGCAGCTAAATTGGTAAATTGGAGCCTGTCTCTTTAAGAGCAGCAAGGCCAGCAGTGAGTGTGACGTAGTTAATGATGCGGCTTTCAGTGAAGCACCTTCACTGAGGAGGAGGAGACGTCAGGTAGCAGACAGGCTGCTTCATGGCTTCATGGACGCTGCCGCGGATACCTGAAGTTTGAAGTGTTGCCTCCGTTAGCAAGACGGACTTTGTAGCATCGCTTTCACTGCGGTGCTTCAGTGTTCAACGGCTCGCCTTCATCATCAGCTTTGAATCCGTAATACTTCCAAACTGTACTTTGAGCCCCTATTTTATCAACACGGGCTTTTCCAAAGCCGTCATCTTTTCTTTTTTCCTCTAAAGGAAAACTACGCGGACTTAGTGACTTCAGTCAGGAACAACTGCTGCTGATGTTGTTCAGTTATGTCAAAGTAACAAGCACAAAACCTTCCAGCCCAGTAGAAACCTACAGAAGCCTACATACGACACATAAACGGTTAATAAATACATTTTTAATTTTCTTCAAAGTTATTACAGCCTTAAAATGTTTAAATAAGTTTAAAAATGGTGACAGAGATGAACTGACTGATATGTTCACTTATTATATATATATATATATAATTATAATTATTAATACAACTTGACTGATGTTGAAGTCAGTCACACAAACATGATTTTATAGACATTACCTAATAATTTTTTATATCATAAACTTTTGACACACAACTTTAAATAAATTAACATTTTGAAACACATTTAAAAAATATTCCAAAAGCCTTACAATATATAATTTATTTAGATAGTTTTACAATTTATTTTTCTAATTATGTCCATATAATGTTTCATGTATAGAATGATTTTGATTTTAATTTGGCATTGCTTTATATTACTGGTTCTCTGTGTTTTAAATTGAAAATTTTACCTCTTTATTTGATTATTTTAAAATAAAGACTTCAAGAGCAATAACACAAATAAAAGAAATAAATATTGAGTTTGGTTTACCTTT
This sequence comes from Atherinomorus stipes, assembly GCA_023101725.1. Lineage (NCBI taxonomy): Eukaryota > Metazoa > Chordata > Actinopteri > Atheriniformes > Atherinidae > Atherinomorus > Atherinomorus stipes. Next base: position 123,962 of record JALJCO010010507.1, on the reverse strand, counting down.
TTAAAAAAGTATCGAAAAGTACCGAAAAGTATCGAAATACAAAATGGTATCGGTATCGAAACAGAAATTTGGTATCGTGACAACCCTACTTTTAGACCCACAACATATATGAATATAAACAATAAGAAGGAATAAAAATTTTTAAAAAAGCCACAGAGAACCCACAGCGTAGATGTGAATAATTTTTTTTTTTTTTTAAGTTTCCATTTCTTTCTTTTTTTAAAATTCCTGACAAGGAAAAGCATTGAAGTTTTCTATATTTGAGCTTGGACACTTCCCAGATTGCTGTCCTTTATGTTGCACCTTGACAGGTAAATAACATTTTGTCTGCAATGACAGTAGCGCCAACAGCAATGCTCTCAATACTTTAGACTTGATCAGATCTGCACAGCGTTCAGTTAGTTTTGGCCAAATAAAGGCGAACGCTGTGAGATCCTCCGTCCTTGCAGTCTTCATGTTGGCGAACTTGTCTGGGAGAGATGCGCTCCTTTCATGGTCCGCCCCCGACAACTCATGCAGCTCTCGTCTGTTCATCAAGTCAGATGGCAGACAAACACAGTCAATACGAACGAGCCTTTTGTTGCGGAACAACAAAATCTTGCAAGATCTTGCTCCATTATCAGCGGTCCAGCATGTAGAAAACTCCTTGTTATCCTGGAAGAACTTTGTATCCCACATTCCTTTCATGTGACTACAGTGCAGCTGCTGCTGCTACAGACTTAGCTAATACCTGCTAGCATCTGATATCTGGCAGCCAGGCATCCAAAATGAACTCCTCTGGCTGAGTTAAGGATATTTTGGGAACTTTGCTCTCAGAGCAGAATATAGTTGAATTTCTCAAAATAAGAGAGATACAACCTCACAGTTCTCTGGATAGATTAGAGATGCACCGATCAGGATTTTGGGGACTTATTACCGATCACCAAAAGCAGTATATTTCGATCCTGATATTGCTGATCACCGATCACAGTGTCAAATCCATAAATTCTCCAATATTGCTGTCTCATGTACATAACATTGACATTATGTTATTGAGTATAAAAAAATGGGAGATGGGAAATTGTAATGAATTGACTGTTTAACTGCAGGCTGAGGCAATCTGCAATATTTCACACTCTAGTAGAGACTCTCTTGGAGACAACATGGACTCAGTTTCCATGGAGTAAGTGTAGTTTACTAGCTTAAGCTTTCTTGTGGCATAATTATGTGTACAACACACAACATGTAACACAGACAACAGTAAGCATTTCACTCTCAAGAGTTGATACAAGTTGTAAACTATAAACCTTGTTGTTTGGGTCTGGCATGAGAACGTCCCAGGCCTTCCTTGGAGACGTGAAGTGTCATGGTGGGAAAGGATGTCTGAGTTTCCCTCCTGGATCTGCTGGTCCAGATGGATGATATGCAGAGAAAATGACTCACTACATCTAGTTGACAGTTGGCATGTTCATGCGGATTGACCATCGTGCTAAACTTTAGGTGGAGCTTGTTGGCTCCTGGTGCAGATAATTCTCTCCATTAAACAGAAGCAGTCATGATTACAATGAAAGCAGAGATGAAAATGGATCAGCTGAAGGTCCAGCATGTTCACTGAGACCTGGACATTTACAACTAACTTTTCTTTTCTCTATGTGTGTGTTAGGTGACAAGGGCATTTTCTTTCACCAAGACCCCGAAACGAGTAATCCAGAGAGCGTTCATGGCCAACAACACTCCAGATGAGAAAGCTCCGAGGCTGAGCTGTGAGAACCGCGTCTGCAGCAGCTCCACGTTGGCTGTAAGTCTGTCTGAAAGGGGAAACGGTTGGTCTGTTACTGGGAGAACACCACCAGCAGCAATCCAGGAACCACTGGTACTGTTGGTGTGACTGATTCTAAATACGGAAACCTAACAGATGCAGATACGTAACAAAAAACAGGAGCTTAATTTACAAGTTTTCATTTGTTTGTGGTTTTCTAGAATCAACACAAGGTCAAAATGATGCAGTCAGAATAACACGTCAGCCGTACACACCTCTGGAAATACTGACTCGACGGTTTTAGGTTGCAGATTCAGTAGTTTTACATTTGTTGGTGTCTGTTTCAGCTTTAGGAAAGTCGTGTCATTCTGAAACTTCATCCAACAGCCAGCTCTGATGTTTTTGTCCTGTTTGAACTCCAAATGTGTCCAAAATCATGGATGTTTACACAGACGAGAACCAGTAGAAACCTAGAAAAATAATTTGAAAACAGTTTCTCACCTTTTCAAAGGCGGTTTTTAATTCAGAATTAATTGTTCTGATTTAAATAATTCAGGATTAAATTATTCTCCATTGGAGGTTTGCCTGGCCCTGCAACAGACTGGCAACCTGCCCAGGGTGTTCCCCGCCTCTCGCCTGATAATAGCTGGGATAGGCTCCAGCAACCCCCGCGACCCTGAACTGGATAAGCGGTACAGAAAATGACTGACTGACTGGAGGTTTCCCCTCCAGCAAACCTCCAATGCCCTGTGTTAAAAAGTGATTGCCTTCCCTGTTAAAACATAAATTAACTTTGGTTTATCACATCTTTGCAAAGCTGAGTTCAATTTCCCTAGCCACACCAAGGCCGGATTACTGCCACACCTGTTCTCAATCAAGAAATCACTTAAATAGGACCTGCTTGACGAAGTTCAGTAGACCAAAAGATCCTCAAAAGCTAGACATCATGCTGCAATCCAAAGAAATTCAGGAAAAAATGAGAAGCAAAGTAATTGAGATCTATCAGTCTGGAAAAGGTTACAAAGCCATTTTTAAAGCTTTGGGACTCCAGAGAACCACAGTGAGAGCCATTATCCACAAATGGTGAAAACATGGAACAGTGGTGAACCTTCCCAGGAATGGCCGGCCGACCAAAATTACCCCAAGAGCACAGCGACGACTCATCCAAGATGTCACAAAAGACCCCAGAACAACATCCAAGAACTGCAGGCCTCTCTTGCCTCAATTAAGGTCAATGTTCATGACTCCACCATCAGAGAGAGACTGGGGGGCAAAAATGGCCTGCATGGCAGAGTTCCAAGACCAAAACCACTGCTGAGCAAAAACAACATAAAGGCTCGTCTCAGTTTAGCCAGAAAGCATCTTGATGATCCCCAAGACTTTTGGAAAAATACTCTGTGGACTGACGAGACAAAAGTTGAACTTTTTGGAAAGTGTAGGTCCCATTAAAGTAACACGGCATTTCAGAAAAGGAACATCATACCAAAAGTAAAATATGGTGGTGGTAGTGTGATGGTCTGGGGCTTTTTTGCTGCTTCAGGACCTGGAAGACTTGCTGTGGTACATGGAACCATGAATTCTGCTGTCTACCAAAAAATCCTGAAGGAGAATGTCCGGCCATCTGTTGGTGACGTCAAGCTGAAGCGCACTTGGGTTCTGCAGCAGAACAATGATACACAACACACCAGCAAGTCCACCTCTGAATGGCTTAAGAAAAACAAAATGAAGACTTTGAGTGGCCTCGTCAAAGTCCCGACCTGAATCCCATTGAGATGCTGTGGCATGACCTTAAAAAGGCGGTTCATGCTGGAAAAGCCTCCAATGTGGCTGAATTACAACAATTCTGCAAAGATGAGTGGAACAAAATTCCTCCACAGCGCTGTAGAAGACTCACTGCCAGTTATCACAAACGCTTGATTGCAATTGTTGCTGCTAAGGGTGGAACAACCAGTTATTAGGGTTAGGGGGCAATCACTTTTTCTCACAGGGCCATGTGGGTTTGGATTTTTCCCCCTTAAAAATAAGAATCTCCATTCAAAAACTGCATTTTCTGTTTACTTGTGTTATCTTTGTCTCACATTTAAATTTGTTTGATGATCTGAAACATTTAAGTGTGACTAACATGCAAAAAAGTAAGAAATCAGGAAGGGGGCAAAAACTTTTTCACACAACTGTACTTCATTCCTGACATCTGACACGAGTCCAACGCTTGTTTCACATGTGCAGAACGACTGGGATTAATTTAGAGCAGAATTAAAGGTTTACATGACAGAGGAATTAAAAGAATAAACCTACCACTGACTTCAAAACAAAGTTTTATCCAGAGTTATCGTCTTTACTCTGAATCAGGGGTTTACTTGGTCGTTTTAATCTTCTTACAGCAGAATTATTTACTTTTATTCAGAATAAAAGAGGAATTAAAACTTGTGTAAATGCCGCCACTTCTAACTGCTTCTAACTGCTTGCCAGATACGGTAGCAGATGCGTTGGAGGCCTGGAATATTTCTACAGGGTCTAATTCTGGAGGATGTGAAGTTCCAGCTGTGATGTTGTTTTCTCTCCTTTTTTATTGTGTTCTAATTATTATTTTTTCCTGTCTTGTCTTGTTTCTTTCCCCTGACATTCACTCCCTGCTCCATGTATTCCTTCCTTCTTTATGGACTCTAGATGTGTCGTTCTACCTCCACATTCAGTCTGAGTGATTCTGCCAAAACCAGTGCTGTGGTTCAGCGCTCAAACTCTCTGGACCACCCTCCTGCCAGAACCAGGGTCCCTATCTGTTTACATACTCCCTGTACACCAACTGAGAACCCCGAGCCTAGCCCCTGCAGTACTACTCCCCCTGAGTCCGCCTCTCTCTCTCCATTACTGACCCAACCAGCACGGCCCCATCCAAGCCTCCCCAGTTCCACCTGTGTCACCTATTCTACATTCACGTCCGCTCTAGCTGTCAAAAACACCGCTAACCTTAAAAACTCCCAGCCAAAGCCCCGACCTCTGCTGTCTGTGGGATTTCAGCCAAGGCCCTCTGCTGCTCAGCCTGTTAATGCCAAAACCAGGACCTTTTCAGACTCGTGCAGGGACCCTCATGCACCCACGGATCCACACAGGACTCTGCCGACCAGTCCTCGCAGAGAGACTCTTCTCTAAACCATCGTTGCACTCGCTGCCGGAGTCGCATGTGAGCAAATGTGATTATTTAGTCTCAACTGGGGGAGCTCAGTACCTTTTTTTTAACTGTAAATCAAACCTCACTAAGAACTGCCTGCTCTTAGTGAGAGGAAAGTTTTTACTCACTGGTGCGTTTCTAGTCCAAATCAGCCCTTTTAACGGTGATGGATCAGATCAAGACCCTCACTGGAAACCAGGAGGGTGGAAGTATTTAGCGTCTGTGCGACCTTTCTGCTGGAAATTGGCTGGTATAAATGTCAGGGGCTGATTTGGGGCTGTGGCTCTGTTGGATTCACCTGGGTGACTAACTGGTGGTGGTGGTGATGGCTGGAAGTATTCATACGGTGGCAGCCTTAGGTGTGGACAGAAATGTGTAACTTTTACGCCTAGTGTGGAGCAGGCATAAGTTGGAAACTCAGACTTGTAGCCATGATCATTTTACCAGAATCGCACGGCTAGAAAAGAGAAATAATGGCAGGACATTTTGTTTACTGAGTGCTTATTCAGAAGGTACTTAGACAATAAAAACTCATCCTTGACAGAACAAACCCACCTGATGTGTGCTGATAGAAAAGTTTAATTTTAAAAGGGTTCCCGCGGGCCCTTAAAAAGTGTTAAAGTATTAAATTTAAATCCGGGTGATGAAGGTCTTAAAATGTCTTAAATTTACTGTAAATTTTGCTGTGCTTAATGCAGACCTCCCCAATGGACCCCTCTTTTAACTGGTTCCTCTCTTTAAAGTTATACCGTGTAACTTTTGGCCACTAGGAGCGCTAAACCTGTAACGGTGCAGACGTCTCAAAGGCCTCACAGCAATGACGCAAATTCAAATCTCCTCTCCCGTGTTTGGATATTGAAATAAATGAGTCTGTCAAGATTCAGGAATTTTCTAAAGGATTTTTCACCATTGGAGAATTTGCCCCTGGTGGAGGTTTGCGCCTCTAACTGTTTCTAATTACATATGCTTACATTTTTTCCCCCGGTTGTGGAATATTATTGAATTGTAACTACGTTGCTGAATTGGACCAAGTTGTAGTTTTGTGTTACTGAATGAAGTAGTAACTTTGGCAAAACTCATGTTTATGAGAACGTCTGGGTTAGCTCAACTTACTGGACATTAGTGGCTCTGTTTCCTTCTGACCAGCGTATGAAGGTCCGTAGAAGTCCACAAAAACTTGTCAATATTCCTCCATACTGCTCGTCCAATGTAATCCAAGTGTCCTGAGTGGGTAGCATCCAGAATTTAGCGTCCAAAGAATATATTACTTCCGTGAAGTGCGCACCTGCGCATTCACGAAACTACGGAAGCCTCGGCGTTCAGAGCCTACGCTGCCGATAATACAAGCGTAGAAGAAGAAATTCACTGTTTAGATTGTGTTAAGAGCAACAGAGCTGCAGACGAACTAGGACAAACACAAGAGGAGTTGGATATTGATTTAAAACAAAGAATGAAAGAAAAAGAGAACGCGCGATCTCATCTGCTGCGCCTTCCGTAGTTTCATGAACGCGCATCGGCGTTCGCAAGTGGAAAATAAAGTTAAATCGTTCTGTGGGTAAGGTATTCCTTTGATATCAGAGTCAAAGTTGCATAACTTTATGTGACATCATTGGTGTCATTTTTCAAGCTGTTACGCCCACTGAGCCATAATGGGGTCCACTTTAAAGGAATCATACAGCCACACAATGATGTAACTTTATTTTCCACTTACCCTTGTGGTGGGCAAGACTCTGGAGCACTTTTTTAATATCTCAAATGCAGCCGGCGATCAGGAAGGCTTCTCGTTTTCACCCAACTTTCATATAATGAAGTTCGCTGGGGGCCGATCCAAAAAGGTCCATAAAAGTCGACAAAAACTTGTCAATATTCCTCCATACTGCTCGTCCAATGTAATCCAACCCCCCGCCCGGCGGGCGGGCCGGGCCGGGCCCGGTCTTTCTTTTTCTTCCCAAAAAAAAACGGGAGGCATTCCTTTCCCCACCCGACCCCCCTTTTTTTCCCCCTCTAGGGGAGATCTATCCATCCCCCAAAAGAAGAGGAGATAAACAAAAAAATATATTTTTTTTTTGAAAAATAATTTTTCCCCCCGGACACCAGAAAAAAAAAAACCCCGGGGGTCCTCTTTTTTTTTTTTTTTTTTGGCCCGGGGTTTTGGTTAAAAACCCTTTGCCCCGCGATGATGTCACGCATTCACATAACCGCTCTCCCCAGCCCCCCCAGTAAAGGGAAAAGTTTCTTTGGGGGACCCACCTGAAATAAACAAATCCTCACAAAACCCCCCCCCCCCCCCTCCTCTCCCCTACCCCGACCCAGACCCGCGGGTGGAAACGGGGCTCAAGTGTCCTGAGTGGGTAGCGTCCATAATTTACTCAACGTCATTTAGTGTATTTTTAGAGCCTAAACAGTAGTACATTGCATCTCCTGCGAGCACGCTGATGCACATTCACAAAACTACAGAAGACGAGATCACGCGTTCTTTCTTTCTTTGTTTAAAATCAATATCCAACCCCTCTTGGACCCGAACTGTGTTGCTTGGCAGCAATCATCGGTTTGCGTTCGTTCATGTGGACGTGCATCGTAAGACCAGGCGCCGCTACGACTGTTGTCAGTCAGGCTTGGTGTACTCTGAGTAACTTCCAGGCCCAACATTTTTTCTACACCCAGCTGGTGCACTCGGCTCCTTGTGACCTGGAGCTGCCGTTGGTTTCACTGGAAAGTTCAGATCCTACCCTTCAAGTCAAGGGAAGACCAAGTTCTTTCACAGAAACTGCTACAAAACATTCCAGATTAATATTTCATTTCCTAATATGTAATTATTTAACGGTCTCTTTTCCCCATTTTATCCAATTTTATTATATTATATTTTTTTATTTTATTTTTTATATATTATTACTCCACCTTTTTTCCCCCATTTTTTTACAGCCCTCCCCCCCCCCTTTTCCCCCGGGGCCGCCCCCCTTCCAATCCCCCTTCTCTTTTTTATCATTTCTCGCGCTTTTTTTTTTTCACCTTTTTATTTTTTAATTAACTTTTTTTTTTGATCTTCCACCCCTTTTTTAAAAAAAAATATAATTTTTTTTTTTTTTTTTTATTTTTGGCTTTTTGTTAATTTAAAGTTTTAGTTCCGTTATTGGCCAAAAGTTACACGGTATAACTTTAACTTATATTGACCCTTTTGAATACTAATTAAACTATCTAATGTCACAATTTTAATGAAACACACAAAAAAGAAAACATATTTGGGAACTGTTTTATTTCATCTTTTTTTTCTTATTCAGTCTCAAATGTACTAAAAACACCAAAAAAAGAAGAATTGGAATCTTATGAATAACACCCCATCCCAACATACACGTACATATGCATGCATCTGCGCATGCGTGGTGACAAACGGTTCATTTGGTGTGCTGTTTTCTACACCATACGTCACTCCACAGATGAATGCACTGTTATTTCACTCTCCTCTTCCTCTTTTCTCCTTTTCACTCTTTCATCGGTGGACATTAAATCTTGGTCAAACTGGAGCTACATGATTCCCATACTGGTATTTTAACTTGGCTGATCTGAAGTTAAATTGAAGGCGGGGATGCACCAGGCAGATTTTCGGCCATTGGATGTCATCATGAGCCAGTTCGGTGTGTGTTCTGTGTCGTCGGCCATCAGAAGCCGTCGCCAGTGCCGTCAACGTTCTTTTCAGCAGATTGAACATGTGTTATGAGGAGGGCTAACTCTTGATTGCAAATCGGCGAACAAGAAGACTTGAAGTGAAGCTGGTAAACAAACCACATAAAGAATTTATTTAGCATTTTTTTCTCTTTCAAACAACACTTAATTGATGATTTATGCAAAATGTTCAAACTGAAAATAAATGGAGGCTACAAATATGTACCCTTATAGCTGTTTTGCAATGTATAAACATTAAAGGAATAAAATAAATATACTAAGAAGAACATAAATGTACCCAAAATAAACGATATTTCCAGATGTTCTGCAGTTTTCTATATTTGAAGAGTAAAATAAATATTTTTTATTTATGTAAAAAAAAACATCCCAAAATAAACTTTAAAATTTACTGCAATGCAGGAATATTCCAAATCAAGCAGGTTTTTTGTTAATGACACCAACAAATTGGCTGAGTGGAAGCCACTGCAATTAACTTTAACTTAAAAAATAACTTTCAGAAATTGCGTAAGGAAAAATGAAAAAAAAAAAAGTTTAAACTTGATCATGGGGGTTTGGAGATCGTTTGACACAAAAATTAGAATAACAAATTTTGATCAATTGCACAGCCCTAATGCACTCTCACATGGTTCAGCATCATTTTGGATCCATTATCTTTGATCATACTGGGCGAAGATGGAAGAGCACTGGCGCTGTTCCCGGTTGGGGAGACATTTCCGGTTTTTGTTTTTCGGGGCCACAATACAGATTAGTGCGTCCTGCTGTTGTGGTGAAGTTATATTTTATGTGCGTGCAGGAGAAACACCCAACTTTTTTGTCGGTTCGGTGTGTTCTTTTCAAGGAGCAAACTCTGCTGGGAAAGAGTGAAGCCCGGAAGTAAAGTTAAATAATTGTAGTTCTTTCTTCTTCCACTAGGGGCTTCAAAACAGAGCAAATCCCCATAGACTCCCATGTTAAAAATTCCAACTTCACAGCAAAAATAAAGACACAATCAGTGGCGAGTCCTTTTGATTGACAGGTGGCAGACCAGGTGCTGTTTTTAGCCGTGAAGGCTAATAATTAGCTCCCTGCTTGCTCACAGGAAGGCCTCAGGCTGTAAGCAGTTTTTAGCTGGTTAACAGCGATTCTGAGCCTTTCAGCCGTCTATTTTTATTTTTCCGGTTCACGTTGGATTAGCTCGGTTAGCATTAGCTTGGCTGTCAATCATTTGCCCTGCAGCTTGGAGCGGCCTTGTCTTTGTCCATTTTAGTATTTTCCGGGAGTAACACAACAAGATGGTGACAATGGGAAACGCCCCACTGGCTTCACTTTCCCTCTTCAGACGTGATCGGATACTACTTCCATTTTTTTAATTTTTTTTTTTGCAGTCTTTGGTTCTCTTGCACTTTTCTGAGACCGACTAATCCGCTCAGCTCCATATCCTTCACCGCGACAGTTGGCTGTCTGGTGTGTCCCCGCCTTCACTCACATTTCTTCCCATGTTTAACTTTGTTGTTGTGGCCAAAGTCTTCAGTATCTCATCAAGTGTGAAACAAGAAATCCTCCTCCTGCCTCCCAGTCGAGGATTAACGTTGACTTCATTTCATTTTCCTTCTGTGTTTGCAGGCCCACCACTCCCCCTCCATGGTCAACCTGCCCTCCATGTTTGAGAGGAAGTACCACACCTTCAGCCGTTCGACCACCCACCTCTTCTGAAACCAGACCGCCGTCAGACATGCCTCCACTACATTTTCCCCGACTGCCTGTGCGAATAAAGCCGACTACGCCGACGCTCTGCAGTCCAGGTCCAGACCAAACCAAAGTTCAGCTATAATGGAAGACATTGGTAGGAAGGACATACTGATATTTTGGCAGAATCAGGATTGTCCAGACTCCTGCTCGAAGCGGATGATGACAATGAAGCAGTTGTTGATCATCCCGAAGCCTGTTGAGGGTTGGAGGTGTTGTTTCTGGCTCAGCCTTCACATGGAGCCTGTATCACGATACTGAGATGGTACTGAGATGTGCAACGCCACGGACTCTGCTGAACTTAGCCTTAGCTTTTGAAAAAAAGAAGAAGAAAATAGGTTAACGGCTGCTGTTTGGGTTTTTTTGCTCCATGAGTTCAGTTTCTGTCGACACATCCCGGCTCAACCGTTGACTTTCTCTGCGTCTTTAAGCTACACTACCGAGCAAATGCACAAGTTTCTCCCTCCACACGTTCCTGGAACACACTTTGTTTTATTCTCAACCTAAATTAACATTTTATACTGAGCTTTTTCTATTTATCAGATTAATTCTGTTTGTAGTTGAAGTTTCAGGCTTTATTCGACTTTTATGGCTTTTATAATTAACCTTCCTAACTTTTAAATTGTTTTACTTTAGCGGGTAGTTCTGATTCCTCCCGACGATTGTACGGCTTTTTCCAGCTAACCCACCTTTTTATGACAGTTGTCAACTTTTATAAAGTTGTTTGAGTGTTTTTGAAACATGTTTGTGGTCCTCCTCGTCTCTTTCTCCCCGTCCGCGTGATGAAGAACATATATCTGAAGTGTTTTTTGTGTGTGTGAGTGATTTTTGAGAAGGGATGCTTTATCTGTACATATTTATTCCTTCTGAACTCAGACTTTTCTTCTATTTATGTTCTTTGCATTTTGCAACTGTCGTTTCCTTCAACTTTTGGCTACTGTTTTATTTTCTTGTTTTATTTCTATATTAAATGCACTTAAACATCTCCTTCAATTTTTTTCTGTTTTTTACTCCATGTATTTGTCTTTTATCGTCAGGATCTGGAAAGTATTTGTTCATTGTAGATGGCTGCCAAATATATCAAGTCACCGGTGGAAAAATAAATTTTTCTTTTCCTCTTTATGTCCTAGAGCTGTGCAATTAATTGAAATTTGATCGTTATTTCAATTTTTGTGTAAAATAATCTCCAAATTCGTATAATCAAGTTGAAACTTTTTCTCTTTTTTTTCCCCATTTTTCCTGGCACAATTTCTGAAAGTTGTTATAAAGTTAAAGGTCATTTCAGTGGCTTCCACCCAGGCAATTTGTTGGGTGTTGTTGGGTATTTCAGATTTTAAATGTTCTAGCATTGCACTAAAGCTCAACAAAGTTTATGTTGGGAATTTGTTTTTAAAATAAATAAGTATTTATTTTGTTTTTCAAATATAGAGAAATTGCAGGACACGTCATTTATTTTGGATATATTCATGTTTTTCTTTGTATTTCACATCAATTTACCGTTCAAAGTATATTTATTTTATTCATTTAATGTTGTATACATTGCAAAACAGCTGTAAGGTACATATTTGTAGCCTATATTTATTTTCAATGCTACAAACCGTTGAAAGAAATGCTACATTAATGCATGATGTAATTAGAAAATGATCGTTTGAGTACTCGTGTTTTCAATATTGGCCAAAATAATCAGGATTTTTTTTTTTTTCTATAATCAGCAGCCCTATTATGTCCTCAATTTCATGTTTAACTTAAAAGAAATTTTAATCTAAAATGAAAACAAAATATAGAAATTATATATCGAACTTAAATATTTTGATATTTAGTGTTTCATTGGTGTTTTAATTTTAGATTATAAACCACAACAAAGAAAAGCGGCGCGGCCCACCGCTTCCTTCAGCCCGCCACCTCCACCCACCCTCCTCCCCAACCCCGATCCCCCCCCCCCCCCCGGCCCCCAAGCCCCAGGCAAAAATGAATATGCAGTCTACATGCATTCCTGTTCTATACTCCCTGCAGTTTGCTTCCTATAGCTCCACCAGTTTGTTCAATTCAGGATTAATTGTTTTTCTTCGATTACAGTGTTTTTATGATCTTGAGAGGGCAAAATTTAAATCACGATCAAAATTTGATTAATTGTCCAGCCCTAGCAGCAGGTGGAATCACCTGCTGGAACGAAATGGTCCCGCGTTGGATCTGCAGAGAAAACGGCAGCATCTGAGATGCAGGAAGCAACTTGTCACTTTGCTGACGAGGCTGAAATGAAAAAAATAACATAAATCCAGTCATGTTGTAAAGGAACGGCTGCTATCCATAATTTCACATCTGAATTATATAAAAGTAAAAAAGTTTGTCTGCAGCTCGGAGGTTGTATACAGCAACCAGTAATGTAAAAACTTAATAATGGAATCAAATCTGTTTGATGGGCAAACTGCACAAAAATGCTAAAATTTGGTCTTATTAATGTTTTTTTTTTTTTTTACATTATTGGTTGCAGTTATTCCATTTTAAAGGATTTTTCATGCCGCCAGGAACCCCCCCCCCCCCCCCCCCCCCCCGTCAATTTGAGTAACTTTTTACATTATTGCCTCAAACAATATTGGCCAAATAAGATTTGAAATGAGCCGAAATGATTATGTAATCAGCTGTTGTTGGTTCCACAGATGCATCGATCAGATTATGTCGGTCATCTTGGAGCGAGGAGCATTTCTAGATAGTCCATCTCAACATCATCAGTTTAAAGTTTTAATTAAAATAACAAAAATCAGCAGATACAAACTTTTATATTTTCTGTTTAAAGGAGATTACAGGAGATATCTATTCATTTGGCCTCTGCTAGAAAAGCATTTTTTGGATAAAATAATAGTACGGACCGTTTTAAGCTGATATTTTTACTATAAAATAAACATAAAATCTAGTTTTTTGTAAATTATGATAAGTAATCCAGTCTGAATTAAATTATATTTGCTAGTACTGGATTAGTTTTTGTGCTGATGGGCGATATTTAACCAACAAAAACTTTGTAAATTTATTTAGTACTGTAGCTTTGTTTATTGAATGTTTATATTTTTCAGGACATACTGTAGTTAATCAACCATAAATTTCAGGATCCTCCAGAGGTGCACATGCACATTTTTGCTAAATTCATAACAACTGGCTTAATTTTCCTTTTAGCTCATTGTTTTATTAATTTTGATGATTATTTAAAGCGAATCCTCCCCTTCTTTTCTTTTTTTACCCCCCACCCCCCCTCCCCCCGCCCCCCCCCCCACTCCCAGAACATCTCAGAGGCAAGTCTCTCAGAAGAGGTTCAACACTGACAAAAGAAAAATCTACCAAGTCAGTTTCAGCAGAATTGTCCTCCGTATAGATGCACAGACTGAATACTTCATCATCTGCAGTACATGATGCTGCAGATCCAGTCGATCTGGGGACATTTCGTTGCACATGTGTGGGCTAAAAATCAATAGTAGATGGCCGTGATCTTGTGCCGCATGTCATGCATACAAGCAGGTCCTGGGAAAGGCTGCATGGGCTCAGCAACGCCTCCACAAACCACAGCTCACATTTTTAAAGCTCTATCCTGAGGAAAAAAAATCCGAAGTGGTCATGACCCAGAAACACCACCGCCTTCTCTGGGTCAAAGCTCCACTGAGGCACGGTAGAAAATTATTCTGTGGTCAGATGAATCGAAACAGGAAATTTGATGAGTCTGACCTCAGACGAAAGAGGATGAGGACCATCTGGCTTGTTATATATGTTCAGGTCAAACGCCTGCAGCTCTGATGCTGCTATGGGGGCGCATTAGTGCATGTGAATAACAAACTGCATCAAATCTATTACACATATTGTGACACTGCTCACAATGAAAAGACCTTTCGTAGAAAAAAAGTGACCTTAATCAAAATATTTCCAACAAACCTCCGTGCCCTGCATTCACTCAGCACAGCTGGCCTGCTCCCCAGTGACAGCATTATCTCAGGGTAAAGGATCCACTTCAGCATCATTCCCCCCCCCCCCCCCCCCGTGCCGTCCAGAAAGCAGGTTCAACCATCTCTGAGTGGAAAATGAAGCTGTGGCTTCACTCATTCCAAGCCGAGCTGCTTTAAGTCGCTTCAATCCTCTCTGAGTATCTTTACTGAGTTAACCACAGCAATAAAAAGCCATCGACAGCTCCCATACCTGGATTCACCATGGCAACGGCTGACAAAGAGCATGCTGCTGATTTCACCCCACTGGAGCAAGAACGTTTCACACAAGCCTATGAGGAATATGAAGAAGGATGAAGACCGCTGCTGCCAGAGTGAATACGAGGCACTGCAGATCTCATTTTCATCACATGTAAGACAAGTCAAAGATGAAATAAAACTTCCCAGTAAGCGCTTGCATGGCTCAGCCATTTGAATAACCAAAACAAACTGGATAAAAACATTTACTGGATTTCATTTGTTTAGAACCAAAACAATTCCAACTCAGTTAAATAAAGTCAGATCAAAAAAAGTTACTTGATTCAAAATTATGGAATCTTCTATTTCAGTTTATAAGAATATAAACCAGATCTTGTGTGTGCGAGAATATATATATATATGTATTATGGCTACAATGATACAATATGTTCACGGTTCAGTTTGATACTTTAGTGTCATTGTTTAATATTTTTTCCAACACAAAAAAATAAATTTTCATGCCTTTTTTTTTAACCCAATATCCTTTTGTCCACAGCAGTTTACCATCATGGTCATACTTAACGTGAAACCAAAGTAGTTCCACATCTGAATGTAGCCGAACACGGATCCTTTGAGTTTTCAACACAGAGCTCATTGTCAGAAAACAAGTTTATGAAATAAATTAAAAACTCTGTATGTTCGATATTTGATATCTAGTGCTCACAGTTCTGTACACACCTGTATCGAATTGTTAGATACGAATACATGTACTGTTGCACTCCCAGAATATATAATATATATATGTATATATGTATGTATGTATATATATATATATTGGCTTCTTTACAGCAAAGCTGAAGGTGTACGAGTCAAAACCCCTGAACACCATGAAAATGACTTGATTCATTTGTCTCATCATCCTCACATTGTTGCATTTGCCAAAGGGATTTATTCAAAGCGGGAAAGTCAAAGAAGTGACGGTGGGTTAGACAGGAGTTGATTTTCACTTGTTTTATTTTATCCGTCTTAGTAAGGGGACCTAAAGAGAACTTGATGTCTTCTACACTGAGCTTCTTCTTCTCTCCCATAAACAATCAAAGGTTGTTGATTCTGTGATGTGACATCAACCTTAAATTTTCAAACTCAAAAATAACACCAACAACTGCTCACAGATGTGAAAGTGGAAAAACCAGTGTGATGGGGGGAACTGTGTGTTTATATTGCATAACCTGGTGTTTGGCGCCCTCCTCAGTTGTTCTCTTTTATTGCACTGAGACAGTTTTCATGGATGCAGGAAAGGATGAAGGCCTGGAAATGATCAGACTGACCTGAACACACAGTCTCCATCTGCTGCTGACTTCTGGTTGACCCTATATTAGTATTTCACTCAGTGTCGTTTCCTTCAGTCATTGTTAGGTTATTCTAACCTTCATATTAGCGCCACATGAATTACTTGTTTAATTTGTGTGATTTGATTCAAGAATGTTTTCAATTTTCTGACTATTTTCACACATTTTACATGAAACTTAACATATTTATGGACTAGAAATACTCCAGTTTCCCTTTCAAAAAAAAAATCTTGAGTCTACATTTAAACAACTGAGGCTGGAAGGCTCTAAATTTCAAGAAGAAAAGGTAGCAAAAACACCTAATATTGTGTTAATCTGACTTAATTTGGTAATTAAAATGGAATGGAAATGAATTTCAAACTTTTTAGGTAGCATCTTTGATTTTATAATGCGAGTCATTTCACACAATTACCATTCAAGTCTCAAGCCTCTTCATCACATGGTCTACTTTTTCTGTCTCCAGTCTGAATGCCCCCCAAAATAAGTATCTTCATTACTTCAAGGACGGTACAGATTACTACATTAGTACTAGATATAGATAGATAGAAGAGAAAAAAAGCTATTGTCCCTCTTTCCATCCTCACAACCCACTGACAACACGACACTTGGGACAGGATACCTAGCGAGGGCAGCATGCGAGGGACACTTACTGCGTGCCCGTTCCACCTCAGTTCTACCTCGCCCAGCAGCAGGGAGATGGTGGGGGGTGGCGGCCCTCAGTCCGGCCCGTGGCTATTGTTTAGGAGGGCTGTGGGGCGCATGTTTGGGCGGTTGTGCCGTGGATCCTGTTGTGCGCGCCGGCGGAGAGGCTGTGACGGGGTGGGGCCGAGGGGCCGGAGCCGGGGGATTTCTCTGCGTGTACCTCCACCCACGCCCTGGGGCCCGGGGCCCCCCCCCGTGCCCCCGGGGCCCGCCGCGCGGGCGAGGAGCGGCGGGGCGCGACCCCGGCGGCGCCCCCCACACCTGCTCCCAGGGGAGAGCGTTGCCCGCGATCACCAGGAGGGCGGCCAGGGCCGGGGAGAGGGGGTGGAGGCCCACCACCTCCCCCCCCCGGCCGGGCCACCCCGGAGCCCCCCGGAGGCGCAACCGCGGGGCCCAGCCCCACCAGAGCCAGGGCCCCCCCCCCCCCCCCCCCCCCACCCCCCCCCCCCCGGAGCGTGAGCGGGCGCCACACGCCGGCAGCCAGCGGAGAGCGCCGGGCCAGGGGCACCCCCCGACGTGTTACTGTGTCAGAGTAAATTCACCTGGGCCTGTATTCATCAAGTATCTTAGAGTGCCATGTTAGTCCTAAATGCTGAGTCTCTGGTCTGATGAGACCAAGATTGAACTTTGTGGAGTTAATTCTAAGCGGTATGTGTGGAGAAAACCAGGCACTGCTCATCACCTGCCCAATACCATCCCAACAGTGAAGCATGGTGGTGGCAGCATCATGGTATGGGGGTGTTTTTCAGCTGCAGGGACAGGACGACTGGTTGCAGTTGAAGGAAAGATGGATGCGGCCAAGTACAGAGATCCTGGGAGAAAAGCTCTTCCAGAGTTCAGGACCTCAGACTGGGCCGAAGGTTCACCTTCCAACAAGACAATGACCCTCAGCACACAGCTGAAATAACAAAGGAGTGGTTCAGAACAATTCTGGACCATTCTGACCAGCCCAGTCAGAGTGCTGACTTAAACCCAAATCCAGGTGTGAAAAACTTGTTGCATCATTCCCAAGAAGACTCGTAGCTGTACGAGCTCAAAAGGTGCTTCTATTCAGTACTGAGCAAACAGTCTGAATACTAATGACCACGTGATATTTTAGTTTTTCCTGTTTTCATACATTTGTGAAAATGTTCATGTTTCTGATGGAGTGCTGAGTGACATTAATGAGAAATAAAATTAACTTTTTTGATTTTGGCAAATGGCTGCAATGAAACAAAGAGCGAAAAGATTAAAGGGGTCTAGATACTTCCTGTACCCACTGTACATGCCTATCACACCGAATCAAAAACTCTAACTGTATGGGGTTGTGTCTAAAATAAGAATGGTAGGTGGTTTGGAAGCAGTCTCGGGTCTCCTCTGTGAAGCAGCAGCTTTCTTTCCCCACTCGCATTATCTCCGCAAGAAGAGCTTAAAACTGGGATTTTCAACTTCTGCATCTCCAATCTTAAAAATTCCAACTGTCTGGAGTAGCTAGTGTCTAAAATAAGAAGCGAATGCGATTTGGAAGCAGCTTGGGGTCTCTGTAACTGCTTGAGCACCACCGGGTTCAAATGTGGGAGTGGTCAGTGATCGTACTTCTACATCAACACGTCTGAAAAACCTCATAAGAGAATAAGAACTTTTTAGCAATACTGAGAGATTTATTTATTTATTTTTAAATATAGGCGTTTTCTGATGCCTTTTAGGTGACTACCAGTTTTTATTGCGATATCTTGGTAGCGTAATTCTGGGGATAACACTGACGATTTAGGCCGGGCCATCACAGCCATTAATAAATGGCTCCATTCAGCGATTGGTCATTTCAGTGGACTTAGAAGTGATGTTGTCTAAACCTGGTCCTGTCGTAACCCTGCTCTCAGAGTGACACTTAAGATTTAGTCCTATACTTCGCTAAAAGTGTGAGTGAGACACTTGATACATAACTTTTAAGTGCAACTTTTAACTTATTTTTCTGCTCTGAAGTCCACTTTTAAGAATGATCTTTGGACTTATTCTAAGAAGTATGATGAATGCGGCCCCTGGAACACAGTAGAGAATATAAATAGTTATATCCTTAAAAACCCACAATATTTTCAGTGAAAACCAGAGAATTACAGACCAATTCAACTATGAATAAAGTAATATCAGGGATGAGTAAACTTGTTCTAGGAGTGGGAAAAAAATAGTCCTAGAATTTTTAAGTAATCCTAGGAATAAGGAACGTATTACAAAGGATGAGTAAAGTATTCCTTGGAATAACTAAACTTGTTTTAGGAATGAGTAAAGTATTAAATCATTGCATTCCCGATGAAAGCTTATTTCATATTTGCTGATTTCTACAAAGCATTCGATACAATCAGTCAGCAATTAATGATTAAAACTGTTGAGTCTTTGGATTCGGAGAAAAATTTCATAAAGTGGTAAAAACTTTATAACAGCTCTATGAAACTGACGTACAACTTCTGTGTTCTATATAAACCGATGTTAATGTTGCCCTTTAAGTCCATTTTTATTTCTTTTGGTAACACAAGCCATGGCTGTATACATGAAAAAGAATCATTTCAATGGCATAAATGCTTTAAGTAGAGAATTCAAACTAGCTCAATTAGCAGATGATACAACAATAGGGGGACAAATATGAAATTGATCAAATAATTAGTTGTATTGATGAGTTTCCAGCTGTAATGAATCTAAACAAATTTGTGTCATTACAGATCAAAGAGACTGATCTTTTGGACTTCAACAGTATTCCAGTAAAGAATACTTTTACTTATTTGGGTGTGGTTATTGATAAAAAATAAAAATGATCGCTGCAAGTTAAATTTCAATCCAATAACACAACAAATAAGCAGATGAGAGAGCTGTCACTGAGTGGCAGAGTTCTTCCTGAAACGGAGATCAACATCAATTTTGTTTCTGTCTCTGAAAATGCCCCCACCAATCTACTGAATAAGAAGTTGGATAGATTTTATTTAACCTCATCTTGAGGAATAGATGTCACTGGTTAAAAAACCCCACTTGCCTGGAAACTGATTTATCATCTGGAACAATGAAACTATTCTCTAGAATAAATCTTTATTTTACATAAAGTGGTTCGATCATGGGATTATATGTGTTAAACAACTTGTAAATGGTGGACAGTTACTCTCCTTGATTTATAAACAAATATCAGTTCCCAGTCCCAGGCCCTGCTGCTCGGCCAGGCAGAGGGTCATTGGTTCATATCCTGCCTTTTTATTATTATAGCCTTGCTATGTGATATCCCCTGTTAAGGAGAAATATCGAAGACGTCTAATTCCTTATAATGTAAAATGGTCATTGCCTTTATGTTTGTACGTATGTTGTATTTTTCTACCGTTACATAAAGAATTTAAACAATCTTAAGCGCATGCGCGACAAATTGTAGATATTGAAAAAAAGGAGCAAAGTATCTAATGATTTTTATTTTTTAATAATCATTTTTTGATTTGCTCTTTGTTTTTCTCTAATGCGATTATAATCATTTTAGTAAATTTAATTAAATTAATTTTAACGACATAATATAATATGCTATGCTATAATATATGCTATGCTATAATAGCCTATAATTAAATATAATATAATATAATATAATATAATATAATATAATATAATATAATATAATTTAATATAATATAATATAATATAATATATAATAATTTCCCCACTCTAACCGGATCTTCTAACCGAAGCTGATCTTTTTTAGCATACTATAATATTGTAATTTCCAGAAGGTATTATTTTGTTCATGATTATCTTGCTCATTTTATTGTCTCTTCTGAGATTGTTACTTGTTCATTGTGAATCATGAAAGAAAGAAAAAGAAAGTAAAGTATCATTTAAACGGGAAAAAGTCATGGAAACAGAACGTGTTGTTCCAGCTGCGTATTTAAGCCCGCAGAGCCTCTGATCTTCCCCTTTTCTCACTTGCATTGCAAGCGAACTGCAGCTGAGCACTTACGAGCGCTGATATCAGAGCAAAGAGGAGAAGTTTCCACAAAAAGGAGGAAAAGTTTCCACAAAAAGGAGGAGAGAAGAACCCAGAAGACCCGACAGACAACCTACCGGACCTGTTGCAAGAGTTGCTGAACCGGAGAAAGGACCTGCTGGAGAAAGGATGTCTTCCGACCGCGGCTCCTTCGGGGAGGGTAAGTAAATATACTTGTTTACATTTGCAACAGTAGTTTATTTTATAAAACGGTTGTTTATTTAATTTATTAGGCTCTTGCACCAAAGGCGCTGCAAAGGCCTGATGAAATACGAGCGTTTATTCGGCTGTTTAGCTAGCTATCATTTTTCTGCAACAAAGTTTGAAGTTTGGGGGTAATTGCTTTGTGCAAATTAAAATTCCTGGGAAATTAAATGTTGGGAAGTCAGGTGTTTTGGGTCTGACAGCATGAATTGTAGTGTTGAATGTTTTAGAAAGAATAAAGCGTGAAAAGTTTGTCTTTTTTTTTTGTAAAATGCTCTAGATGCATTTTGGTTACCATGCACTCCTATGAACGTAATCATGCCTCCTAAATCCCATCTAAGCAAACCAAGCTAAGTTAACCTAGCTTGATAGTTAACCAATATAGTTAACCGATATTGATTGTGTTGTTTGAACATCAAATTCATTTGTTGGCTACACCATGTAAATACCTTCAAGTAATTTGCTTTTTTATTAAATGAAATTATTTGCGCTCCCTCAGTCTAGTGAAACTAATTTACATTTAGTATTTATTGATCAAACATTTAGATTCAACAAGATTCAGCAATGTTGTCTTGAGTTCACTCAAAAACTTTATTTGTTGAACACAATCATGAAACATACACTACTCACAAAAAGTTAGGGATATTTGGGTTTTTGTACGATGTCAGAATAAACCTAACAATAAATTCTTTGAGATGGAGGAATTACCATCATAGTTCCAGTTAAATGTCCAACATTCATGAGATATTATCAGTGAGGTGTCAACATTTTCCTTAAATCATAACCGAAAGTTGAATATCCCTAACTTTTTGTTAGTAGTGTATTTCCACGTAACTTGATCATGACCTTTTTAGCAGGTTTACATTTGTATAGTAGCACATAGGAAAAAAAAAACTTTAAGAGCTCACATATACATTTAACTCATGGTTCAGAGTGGAACAGGGGGAGCCACAAAGCATGATGGGAAATATTCAGACGAACCAACCACAGGACCAGTTACACTGGGTTGCTGATTTAAAGTATAACCTTCATTGGACTGAAGAATGCAAATCTTGTTCATCCAACTTTTCTTTGTTTTACGTTAAACCAACAAGAGATAATCTGACAACATGAAGACAATTTCTATGTTAAATGAACAAATTTCTATTCAATTCACCAAACAAGTGCCTTAGTTGACTTTTTGAGTGTAGAAACAATTCAATTAGTCTTCATAACATGAAGTTTGGACCATAGTTCAGTCCAGTCCTGCAGAGCGCTCCTGCAGCTTTAACACTCCTGGATCAGACGGTCGGCTCTCATCAGGCCTCTGCAGAGCTGAATGAGGTGTTCATGAGGGAATTCAGGCGTGTTGGAGATGGGATGCATCTAAAAGTAGCAGGAGCGCTCTGGTCTGGAGGACTGGACCTGGACCCCCCTGCTGTGCGGTCTCCGCGTCAGCACCAAGATCACGCTCTCTCACCGCTGTGTCCTGCATGCGCTTTGATTAGCAAATGTCCCGTCTGTGATGTCATTAATCAGGCTGTTTTTGCTCTGCTTGTGAGTGAAAAATATTAAAGATGGAATGAAAAATACTTTATCTCAGAGAGAAATGTCATTGGCTACAGGACTGTTTTGAAGTTGTGGTGGTGAAATTGTAAACATGGTGAAATGAGCCGTTCTCCCTGAATGGATTATCCTTTCACAGTAACAGAATGATTTAACTGGAGTAAAACTGCATTATTACTGTATACCAGTACATGACATTGTGGTGATACTTTCTGATGAACTGGTGGGTGTGGTGGCTGGTTGTGGGTCTGCATCAGTGAAATTCTACATTTCAGGTGGATAAAGCTTGTAATTGCATTTATAGTTATAGACAACTGATTTTAGGAAGTCCATCCAGCATGAAGTATTTTAGATGACAATAATTATCATTAACTTTGCTGTGTCTGATGTGAAAGCGCTTTATTAATTAATTAAATGATCATAAATGATGTTTGTGATTTTGATTTTCAGCTGAACTTGCAGAGCTGCTCTCATTTCAGTGTTTTGACGAGCTAATATTTGCATTTTTAGTTTTAGCGAAACAATATTTACTTTCAATCAACCAATCAATCTTTATGAAGCATTTTTCAAAGCGCTTTCCAGTTTGAACCACTGCAACGTTAAAAGCTTTAATGTGCGGGAAATGACGTGTTTAAACTTGGTTCCTTGCAGACATGTTGGGACGCGGAGCTCCTGCGCTGCTCATCGAGGGAGATGAAGGTCACGCGGTTCCTTTTCCTCAGGTTGCTCGGTGGGCGGTGGTTCCTGCGGGTGGGGACGTCCCCGCTCCCTTTGCTGAGGAGTCTGATGTGGAGGAGGAGGAGGTGGAGGAGAGAGAGGCTTTTGCTGGTCCTGGTCCTCGTCCTGACTTAGGGAACAGAGACTTTCCTGCCCCTGACTTCATCCCTTTACCCTCAGATAGTGATGCATCTGAGGTAGAGGAGGAGGCGGAGGAGGCTTCAGACTGGGAGGGTGACCTGGTCTGGGACTCCCTCGTCTCGGAGTCGGGGTACGAGAGCATGGTCTCTGAGGAAGGCGACGACCAGGACTTGGTTCCTCAA
The DNA here is from genome assembly GCA_023101725.1 of Atherinomorus stipes. Taxonomy (NCBI): domain Eukaryota; kingdom Metazoa; phylum Chordata; class Actinopteri; order Atheriniformes; family Atherinidae; genus Atherinomorus; species Atherinomorus stipes. Next base: position 100,664 of record JALJCO010010507.1, on the reverse strand, counting down.
ATCTGGGCTCCTCCTCCTCCCGTCACACCCTCAGCGGGCGACGTCCCTCAGCCGGAGTTTGTGGTCTACCCACGCGCTCTCTCTCCGTTCGGCCTTTGGGATCTGCAGCAGAGCTTTGCAGAGGACTCCGGTTCCTCCGCTTCCAGCCCGAGCGCCTCCGGGAAGAGGAGCCGGGAGGGGAGCGACGGGGATCGGCCCCCTGCGAAGAGGCGGAGGGCGAGTTTGGAGGAAAGCCCTGGAGAGGAGCAGTCTTCTCCAGAGCCGACTCCCTCACCCTCCGGCCTCTGCGTAGACCTCTCGGTCAGGAGAGCGAGGTGGGACGACAGCGACTCTGACTGAGCATGTCAGCTCCTTCATGCTGACGGCTGCAGAGCGAACACACAAAAACTCAGTAACCTCGGCAACAGGAGGTCGCTGAACGCTGCTTTCCAGATGCCGGTGTTCCCATCTGGAAACAGATTCTTCATTCATTTGTATTTCTGTAACTTTGACATGTTGAACCTTCTGAGTCTCGCAGGAGAGTTCATGCCTCAGCTAGCGGCTCGCACCGCGGCTTCTCCATTTATCCACCACATTTTGATGATGATGATGATGTCATTTTTAAGTCAGGCAGGAGTGTCGGGGCCTGAGAAGCGAGGTGACGTCAGGCAGAATTTAACGATGTGTTGTGAGTTTCGTAGGAAGACCCAGATGCTGCACCAGACCCGATCCAGAGGACCAGACCCGATCCAGAGGACCAGACCCGATCCAGAGGACCAGATGTTATTCCATGGATGTGAGTCCTGGCATCCAAGGTTTCCATGGCGACGACGACCTCCAGCTGGATGGGGCTGCTGATGACGGGACAAGAGAGTCTAAGAAGAGACAGGAAGTAAGACATTGTATTACATTATATACTGTACACACAACCGTCCTCAGTTATTCATACTCTACAAATTAAAAAAGGAAAAAAAAAGAAACCATCTGTCAGTAAAACAAGATCAAATTGACAAAATAATAAAAATTCCATAAAAAATTATGACATTGATTTTTAATTGCAGCTTAAAAAAATATTAAAAACAAACACACAAAAAATAAAACAAGTAAACGAGCTCTGAAGCTAAAATGTTGTTGAGCAACATTTTGAGACAATCACTGCATTCAGGTGTTTTTCTGTAATGTTTAAAAAGACGTCTACACCTGCTGACGGGTATGTTGGTCCACTACAAGGTTAAAATAGTTTTGGATTTTTCAGTAGTTTCAGTTTTTATTTAGTTTTGAGTTTTTGTTTTTCAATTCAGTTAGTTTTAGTTAGTTTTTTGAGCAGGTTTGCTAGTTTTTAATTTTTTGGAAAATGCTTAGTTTTAGTTTTGTTTTTATTAGTTTCAGTCTTATTAATTTTTGGGGATTTTTTCCGTAAATTATAGGCATTTGTCTGGCGTAGCATTCAAAATCATCAGAAAGTCACTCAAAGTAAAAGCAAAGTAAATAGATTAAATAGATTTCATATCAACCCATAAAGCTTATGTATTAAATTAATTTACAAAAACTAAAACTAAGGATGTTTTTCCAATAAATGTAGTTATTTTTAGTTAGTTTTTTAAAGACATAATACAGTTTCAGTTATCGTTTTTGAAAAACTTGTTTCAGTTAACGAAAATGTTTTTACAATTTTAGTTTTAGGTTTTTCGTTAGTTTTAGTTAACTATAATAAACTTGGTCCACTGTTCATGGGAAAGTTGCTCTGTATCTGGGACAGTTTTTTCTTTTTTTAAAAATTATTTCCAAACACAATTCAAAAGCAATATTTTATTACACTAAATTATAATTTTGTAAATTTTTATTTATTAGTTTATTTAGTTTCCTGTTATTTGAATTATTGTTTTGAATTTAGTCTTTTCTTTAATTGAATAATTTTGAGGACAACTGTGAATGATTTTGTGACATTACAGAAAATATTTATAACTGGTTTTAACTTCAGGTCGTTTCAGGTTTCCAGGTCAGATAAAACCTGAAAGTTTAAATAACAAAAGACACCAAACTGAAATAAAGTTAAAGTTAAAATCAACATGTTGGTGAAAACTTTGTAAACTCCTGTTTTAAAAAACCGTTAGAATTTACATCTTTTATTTCATTTGCAGTTTCCTCTGATCTGCTGATGATGTCATCACATCCGTGGAAGCTTCAGCAGCAGCGCCGTCCCCTGAAGACGCTCCTGCACCGAACCTGCAGCAGGACTCAAAGCTGTGTCTCATGTTGCAGCCTGCACACTGCGAAGTGCGCAGACTATGTAGGCTACAAAGTCCACGCACTCCGAGGCAGCCTTCTGAGACGGTCGGCTGCTGAAATGGGACATCCTAGCCAACGAGAATTTCCCATCATGCTCCAGTCCCGTTGCTTAGCAACTGCAGACTCCACAGCTGTCTAGTGACGGCATTCTTTCCACTTGTTCCTTCAGATCCGTCGTACAAACTAAATACAGCCGGGCATTTTAGTCCTTTTCATGTGTCTGTCGTTACCTGAACGTTACACCCCATTAACCGCTCGCTAACACCTGAATAACGTCAAAAAAACACATTTCTGAGACAAAAACTCTCTTTTTAAGCTTGTCTGCATATTTTCGACAGAGACTGTTGTTTCTCATGGGTAATACTTCATATAACGCTTAAAAATCCACGAATATTTCCAAATATTACACTTGTATCACTGCTACTTATTCTCTCTTGTGCGCAATGAATTCTGGGACAGGCGAGGGTACGAAGGATACATGCGATGTATCCTTTGTTTCAGGCCAAACGGAGTGCAGGTTCGGAGGCTCCTTCAGACGTTTTTGAATTAGGACGTTACTTGATGCGCAGACTTGATCTTGATCGATACTTGATCGATACTTGATCTGCAGTCTGCAGACTGTAACATGAGACACAGCTTAAAAGGACAGATCCAACCCAGCAGAGATGATGAAGATGAGCATCATAAACTCAGCAGAGATGATGAAGATGAGCATCCTAAACCCAGCGGAGATGATGAAGATGAGCATCATAAACCCAGCAGCACACATGAAGCTGTGACTGTCTGAAGCAACAGACACAAAGAGACTGTGAACATGCAGAAATCATCACGTTACAGAAACACTGAGTTCAGACTGAACATGTTCAACACTGGTTATTTATTTGAACTTTCCTTCTAATGTTGTGAATTAAATTTTCCTTTGATCAAATTTATGTCTTATTTGTTTTTGTTTTTACTTGTGCAGCACTTAAATCACCATGTGCTGATTTTAAAGGGCTCTTTAAATACAACTGGGATGTTGGAGTCAATAAAAGTGATTAAAATGGAAACTTCTCTGTTCTGTGAAAAACTTGATCAGCAGATTCTTGTAGAAGGTGATCACATGTTTGGTAAATCTAAACAACTTCAGCTTTAAAATTAATTGAAAAGGGATTTTCACTTCAACTTTTAAAACTGAAAGAAGAGACTCAGCTGGATGCAGCTGCACCTTCAGTCCACATGGAGGTCCAATCAGGAGCTGTGATGACGTGTTCTCCACCAGAGGAGGTGAAGGAGGAACCTGAGGATGGATGGACGTCCTGCTCAGATCTATGAGATCTTCCTGATACTCCAGTGTTTTACATGGAGAGGAAGATTTTCCTGAGAGGAAACCAGTTCTGATAAAGTTAATTAGAGATTAGTAAAGTAATATGTGATGATGAAATGTCCTACAATTGAAGGAAAAAGTGAAGCTGAGCAGTTTTCCAGGTGTTTTTTTTATTAGAGGTGTTATGCAGGATAATATCTCAGGAGGCCATCGGCTGATTATGATGATGGTGCCTTTGTTGCTTTCCACCATGTTTTCATAAAGTAAGTGATGCAAACTGGGACTGTTGATGCTTTTCCTGGCAAGAAGTAGCATCATAGAGTTTTTCAAAGTGCAGTAATGAATCACGGTTTTAACAATAATTAAAGTTTGTAACGATATTACTAATCGTTGGGAATTTTATCACAAATAACCATTTTATCGGTAATCGTTAATCCCTACAAGTCAACGGACGGAAAGAACTCAAACTTTGGCTCAGCATGGAACTAACGTAACACAACAAGCAGTGTTGTTAATCTGCTTCTGCTTATTAAGTATCTTCACAGTTCAGCAGAGATTACAGTGGGTCCAGAAAGTATTCAGACCCCTTTAAACTTTGTACTCTTTGTTTCATTGCAGCCATTTTTGCTAAAATTAAAAAAAGTTATTTTTATTTCTCATTAATGTACACTCAGCACCCCATCCTGACGGAAAAAACGGACAAAAAAACAAAACAAAACAACAACAAAAAACATCACAGGGAAATGGGATCATTTATTGTATTGCACGTTTTCTGAAATTTTGTGTTTAAATATGCAAATGAGGTGCTATAAAGCCAAAAATGGGCTAATTTGCATTTACATTTCTAGGACAAAAAATCTAAACACTGGATTAAACCAGGTTCAAAGTTCCTTTTGAATTTTGTTCACATATTAAAGCCAAAAGTTTTTTCAGAGGGGATTTTGGATATCTCTAGTTATCGTTTCACAATTTTTTGGCAAATTTTTGGGATGAAATGTTCTATAAATCAGGCTGTGAATGAGATATTAAAAAATGCTTCTGTAAAAACTGTAAGAATACAGTCAGGAGCAACACTTGAAAGTCTGGTTTCTGTAAGTGCTCCTGAAGTGGAGATTTGTTTTTATCAAGAATAAGAGAAAAAAACTCATTTTGAGAAAACAGCAACTTAAGCTTCATTTTGATGGGATTTGGGTGCAATAAACCCCTAAAATGTTTATTTTGGACGTTTTTCTTTATCTTTTTTTTTTACACTTGTCTGAAAGAAAACATGTTGAAAAAGGGAAAAAACGAAAATCTCAAAATTGGTCAGGTGATGAAAAAACTGGGTTTTTGACTGTAGTGTCTCCCCCTCAAAAAACTCCACTAGATCTCCAAGACCCCTGAGCACTATCGCTTACATCACCATCAGTGTCTCAGGAATGGTCACGTTTAACTCTGTGGGGTAAATTGTGATCAACTTTTAGGTGATCTACAGAAGTTTCAGCATTTATATTCCATCCAGGTGGTTTTACAATATGTAGTTTATCCAGAGATGTTGTGGTTAACCCCCAATGATCCATGATACCACCATCATTTATCACATTTTATTCATAAAAAGATCACTATCACTACTGTGTTGCTTAGAAACCTCTATTTAGACCTGGAAATGATGAAGAAGCCACTTCCTGTCAAACTTTACACCAATCAGAGAGCTTAAATGGTAATGTCAAATCAGGAGCAGCCAAACATCAACAAGTGAGCAGAAATTCTGTTTGTCTAAAAAGAACAAAAATAATGGTCCTCTATGGCTGGAATAAAGCAAAGGAGATGTTTCTGATGCACGGTGGCGCCAAAAAGCAGCTGAGTTGGAGTTGGTTTTGTGAGGATAGTAGGTACATATGCTGCGTTCCATTTTCATCGGAACTGGGAAGTGGGAACTGGGGGGTGACGTCACACCCGACCAACTTGCGTTCCAGCTCACTGGTCAGAAAACCAGTTAGCAACCTAGCAAAACAACGTGTTTGCTAAGGCTATTGCTATTAGCCGTTGTTGGCACAGCTGGTGTTGTAGTTCACATATACGACATGAAAAATGTGAATTACACTACAGCAGCTTCCCCGTACATCTGTATAAACCAATACTACGTGTACGACTGATTTATGCAACAAAATATAAGTAAGAAGTGTAAATAAATGTAACATTACAGAAGCTTCTAAGACTGCTAACACAGGGCGCGGCCATCTTTAAAGGTGCCATGACATCAAATTTCACTTTTCTGGGGTTTTGGGTGTATAATATGATCTGTTGTGCACTGATGAGGCCATGTGAATGTCCAGAGTGAGAATCAAAGTTCCTGTTTATGGTCTGTCAGCTTTGTCTCTCTGCTCAGAAACAGTTGAATCAGACAGCAGGCTATCATTCTACGTAGTTCTATCATTCTACGTAATTTAATTGCTCCAATAAGAGCACACTATCAAGTAAACAGCGCCCCCCTCTCTCTCTCCTAACGGCCTATGCACCGTCCGCTCCCCCCCCTCCCCTCCCTGTCTGATTCAGCTTCGTGTATGGAGCTAGTAGGAACTTCTGTGTAGTCAGGTCTGGATTTTCACACAAATGGATTTAAAAGAAAACTTCTGCAGCAACACTGAGGGAGGGGACCACAACCTTGTCATTACCTGTAAGTTTATTTATTTTCTAAATGCTGTCTTGTCTGATAAACGTAGCTCACTGTCTGGATTGTTGCTAGCAGTTAGCCTTTAGCAAACTCCGATCGCAGCTTGACCTAGATTCTCCAAATAAGGTCATAGCGAAATAAGGTGTAGCCAATCAAAATGAAGTCAACGTGGTCTCCGGGTAAAGCTCCATATCATCACCGGACCCAACTGTATTACTGAGGAAGTGAGGTCTGGCGTTTCAAAACAATACTCCGCTGTAAAAAATGCCGTTTTTTTCTTTGGAGTATTTACATATGCAGTAATGCCAACAACATAAACTAGTTTTTACTGCTATGTCATCACTCCTTTAAATCTGAACTCGGAGCTGCGAGAGTTGTCCGACTTTCCGAGTGGGAAATCCGACTTCAGGGGGCGTTCCAGTTGAAACTTCCTACTCGGAACTGGGAATTTCCAAATTCCGAGTTCAAATGGAACGCAGCATAAATAACTGGAAATGAGGGAAAAAAAAAGTAAATAAATAAATAATTTCTGTTGTGTGTTTGTTTCAATGCCAATATTTTTCTCTCCTGAAAGCCAAGACTTGAGAGAATGATATGCAGATGAGAAAAGGCCTGGTCACTGCTGATCCGAGTGTTATTACTACAAAGTAATGTTAGTAATAAATTCTGGTTCTGGTTCTGGTTGGTCTTCACGGTGCTATATCTATTGATACATTTATTCTACATCATTTTAGCCTCATAATCTGACAAATGAGGCTGTCCTGGAACATGATGTGCAGTTTATTATTATTATTATTATTATTAATAATAATAGTTTTAATTAAAACTAACCAACAAATAAATCAAATTGGCTATTGGAACAAAGTTCTTGGAAGAACAGAGTCAACAAATACAACCAAACAATGATTAGTGTCAATGTAATGCTTTGAAATTCCCAAAACATTTAGTTGTTTGAAGTCAAATGATGTCCGGTGGCCAAAAACTGTAACTTCAAATCAAATCAAATCAAATCAAACTTTATTTATAAAGCGCTTTTCCTGCCAAAGGCAACCCAAAGTGCTTTTCAAGAAAATAAAAACAAACACATTTTTAAAATAAAAACAGCCCTTCACACACCCAAGCACAAAACACAGCACACAAAACTATAAACATTTGCACACACACACACAAACACACACACACACACCCCACACCCACCCACACTAAGACTAATAAACATCTGGCTTGACCTACTGTGAGGAAGCGATATCTTGGGGATCCGTTCACTCCAGGAGCCAGACACGGTCCTAGAGGGTGCCCCTGCAGGAGCCAACCAGATCAGGGCAGGCCGGGGTCCACACCACAGTGATAGGGCTGCAGTGCGGGGCCCCAGCCACCAGGACAAGGGCAGCCCCCCACCAGCTCCCTCCAGACCAACTTCAACAGAGCATCTATGGAGACCTGCAATCTAAACCCATATAACTGCAGCATGCACAACAATAAGGATTCAGACAAAAGGCGGCAGATCGGATCAATCCCCTTTCAGGTCTTTGATGGATTTGTTCCATGTCTTCAGGACATCATGTCTTTTGTCTCTCACTTGTCCGGTTTACTCATGTTTTGAGGACACCCTGCTCACCAAGCTGGATACCAAGCTTCAGACTGTTAGCTCTGATAGAAAAACAAGCTTTTACTTCCAAGGTAGTGTGATTGGAGATGTATGTATTACAGATGAGAAGGCTGAATAACTCTGAATGTGATTAATGAAACCACCTTCAGATTTGAAATCCTCACCAAATAAGTTATTTCTTAAAGGTGCATTGTACAAGTTTAAATGTTAAATACTATTCTTTTCTTTCCTCCACATGCTCTTACAATTGCCTGATGTGTAGAATGAGCTGATCTTTCTTCACTGTGGTGGTCTCTAATACTGTTTCTGAATGCTCAATGCGAAAGTTTCAGGTATGAAGCCTCAAGAGGGCGCTTGTGGGGGAGACGAGCTGCGCGTTGTCATTCGTCTGGCTGCACCGGTGTGTGGTGTGTTCCGCCACCGCAGGTCTGCACATGTTGAGACAGCACTAACTGCTGCTAAAAGATGCAGAGCAGGTGCCTCTCAAACCCCAACTCAGACTCCAGGTAGACAAAGAAGAGAAGTTTTGTCTTGTGAGATGAGAAGAACCAAACTGGAGTCTGACCCGTCCCCATGGCGGGGTGGTGTTTTTCGGCAACACACCGGCACCGGAGTAAGATGGGAGTAAATAACCGAGCAGCTTTTTTCTTTCTTTTTTAAAAATTGGATGGAGCTCCGATCCAGTCTGGAAATAAAACGGGACCCACAGTTGGCTTTCTTCTCACTAGCAAGGTAAATGTGATGTATGACGGAAATAAGGATGCAGAATAATGCAATGCTAAGTTTTTAGCATGTAAATGTAGCATGACAGCCATATGACTGAGGAAGATAAACACTCTAGCCACTTGTTAAATTTAGTTGATGCGGTAATTTCATAAGGTAATCGTGGTCTCAGCCTGTGAATTTAGATATTTGAACTACAAGCCAGCGTTAGCCTGTTGTTACTGTTAGCATGCAGTCCGTCCGTTTACTGACGATCAAACTGTAAACAACTTGCAGATTTATAACTTTATTACTTCAGTAGACATCGTGACTCTAACTCTGGGCTCAGACTGAATAAAATGTGGGTTAAATTAGAGACCAACGCAGTCGAAGCAGCTCATGCGTGTGCACGACATTAGCGTCACTTCCACTTGTCGCCAGAGGGGGCGAAATTCTGGAAAAAAGCTGGAACTTGTGCTGAACTCCTTTAAGGACCCAAAAGTTTTAACCCTGAAATAGTTGAACTGTTGAGTAAAGAAATTGTGGTTTTCATCTGTGAGTGGACCCACAGGTCTCAGGTTAGCTATGACTGTACGATGAGTAGCTACTTTGAATGTCTTTTAAGGCGTTACAGATCCCAAACAGGCTCTAACTCCCTTTAAACAAAGCTGCTACAGCGGTTTTAAAGTTCAGAGGATTCACATACATTGTTTTGTCCATTCAGGGACACGTGGTAAAAATGGTGGCACAAATATGACAGCCTCCATATGTGCACCCCCCCCAACCATAAAACACTTTTTTTTTCACATTCAGTATATTTATTGAGAATGTACAATCAATTAAACATTGTTCTCAGTATACTATAGTACATTCTATTTTAGATTAGTAAGTGAAGAAAATAATAAATAAAAATGAATCCCACCCACCCCCTCTCTCTATGCTACAATACAATATATTAAAAAGCAAATTTTACAATTTCGTATTACATAGCTGATTGAAAGCCAGCAAAAATCAGAGTAAAAACACAATAAAAAAATAATAAGAATAAGCAAATAAAATTGCTGTATAGGAATACAGACCATTCAGTAAATGTTTATTCAAATCAGTCCTTCAGATCAAATTTTGTTAAAATGTTCAACAATGGAGTCAATGTTCGTTCAAACTTTGTCATTGTCCCCCGTACTGAGTGCAAAATTTTCAAAAAGATTCAGAAGATATCTATTAAAAGACTCAGAGTTTGTCACTTTTATGAATACCAAAATTGAATTATATTTGGAAGCAAATTTAAATTCCTTCACACATACAAATATATGGGAGGCACTCAAAGCTTATATGAGGGGGGAAATTATTTCATACATCTCATAGAAGAATAAACAAAAAAGGGAACAACTTTATCAATTAGAAAAAGAAATAAGAGCCCTGGAGATTGAACACTCAAGAACAAAACAAGTCCATAGTGTTTTAAAACAAAAACGGATTTTATATGACAATCTATGTACAAGAAAAGCCGAAGCAGGAATGGCTAGCACAAAATAAAACACTCATTTTAAGAAAATAAACACATAACTGTTATTCTAGTGCAGCGATGACACATCAGTAGAAACACAGTTTTGAATTATTTATCACATTTTTCTGCCATGGACCTTTTTTTTTACACACTGTACCTTTAAAGGTACACCGTGTAACTTTTTCCCACTTGGGGGCGCAAAACCCAGAACTTTCCACAGGTCACACAGCACTGTTGCAAAATTAAACAGTCCCCCTCCCTGCTACGTAATAGTTTTTACAGATCAGCTGATTTGAAGTCAAGTCAATTGTAAAGACTCTGTATGAATAAAATAAAACAAAGCAAGCAGTAGCTAATTATTATGTTACTTCTTTGATATTTACATGAATTAGAGGAAAAGCTTTTTTTTTTTTTTGCCCCACTTGCGCTTAATAAGAAAATAAGGAGGTGAGAGAGCAGCAGGCTACAGTCATTAAGCACATCTTCATTTAAATGAAAACACTCCACTTGATATGAAGTCTTTCAGTACATTTCTTTTCCTGCAAAAACTTGAGCCTGTGATTATGATTTATATATATTTCTCATGCTGAGAACAAAGTTGATTGTCATTTTAATCCTGATTTAATCTCAGGTGCTGTTAGAGAGTATACCCCGTCCCCAGCTCAGCAGCAGACCTTTCATCATTAACCAGCGCTGTAAACTGCACGCGAGCCAGCGGTTAATCCCATCCATATGGCATCAGATTTACCTGCAGTTAAATCAGTGCCCAGAATTAGTACTTCTACGCTAGATTAATAGTACCCAGACGGAGCAGAAAAGGGATGATGAAATAATTTAGGGAAACTTAACTGCGAATCAGAGCAGTGCAGATGAATGTGTGCGTGCATTGATGAGAGAGATGCTCTGGTAATTTCACCACATTTAAAACCCTCTGTATATTTTACCCGAAATGATGCCATTATTCAAACTAAATGTGATGCAGCATATTTGGCCTCGGTGAGTGATTCAGGGACAAGTTGCATTTTCTGCTTCCCAACATTTAACCAATAATTTTCCTCAGGTTTTATGGATTTTATATATCTGCTGACAAACGGATAATCTGTGAATAAAAGAGATATTTTGAGCATCAAGGATTGGTTCTAGAAGTTGTGATGGTTTGAGAAAAAGAGAGGAGGAAAGAGCTGTCACTTTGGGACAGTCAGGCTTACAGACAGCCATGCTCAGGACTTTTCTTTCTGTGTGTGTGTTTGTATATTCATGTGTTTACACATAAAGCCTTATTACATTGTTAGTAAATCATCGCAGTATGTAGTATTGTCAGTGTAGTGTTAAATGTGTTGTTGCTCAAATAAACATTTCTCTTTTATCAGACATCACAGCAAATAAACAGCAGTGTTGCTGATTTGTACAGAGGAAGCTACTGTAATGTCAACAACAAGGATTTATTTAACAGCTGGAACTACAAGAGACAAGGTTGCTGAAATATTTTTAAACACTGTAGTAAAAACATACATTTTGTAAATATACTAATATATATATATATATATATATATATATATATATATATAGTGTATTTATTTCAGGATTTATTTCAGACATGTAAAACAAGACTACAACAAACAAACAAACAAAAAAAAGCATACATTGACAGACTGGCATAAACAATGAAAGCAACAAGAAAAACAAAGTTAGTAGACATAAACTAAGAACATATATTCATTTTACACATCTAAAAAGGAGTGAAAAGAAGTACTAAACTTATTTTATACCACCCCATCTAAGCAATCAATACTGTTTAATTAATAAGTTAACTTCTAATCTATACACTAATACTAATAAACAGCCAATTAATGTTAATACTGTTAGTACTACCACCACTAATAATAATAATAATAGAGAAGATAGTATCCCCTATATAACATAATAATAAATATAGTTTTATAATATGTTCAATGCTACACTAATACTTCAACTATTATCATCACTACATCTTACCTACTAATACCACTACACTTAACCTAATATATATACAGTATACACTGAATATACATGTGCGAGTGTGTGTGTAAATGGCTTTATGTTTTTTTTTGTTACAAACAGATAGATGTAAATAATGATTATAATACTGCACTAAGACAGTTTTCTTAGTTGCAGATCCAACAAGGGGTTGGAAACATTCCTCAGAGAGTTTGCTCCATATTAACATGACAGCATCACAGTTGCTGCATCCATGATGAGAATCTCTCGTTCCACCACATCCCAAAGCTGCTCTGTTAGATTGAAATCTGGTGACTGTGGAGAACATTGGAGTACAGTGAACTCATTGTCATGTTCTAGAAAGCAGTTGGAGATGATGTGAGCTTTGTGTCATGGCGCATTATCCTGCTGGAAGTAGCATCAGAAGATGCTCCACTGTGGTCATAAAGGGATGGACATGGTCAGCAACAATACTGCTGACCACACACACATACCATTACACCAGCAGCAGCCTGAAGCCTTGATCCAAGGCAGGATGGATCCATGCTTTCATCATGTTTCCACCAAATTCTGAGACTAGCATCTGAATATGGAGACTCATCAGACCTCTATTTAATCTCTTTGGTGTAAATATTGTTCTCTATAAAGTGTAACAGTATCAAAAAGCTTAGTTTCATCAAGAAATGTCTGGCATTTTTCTACAGACTAATTGTTTTGTGAAGACTCTACTACAACACTTCACCAGTTTAAGTTGTCAAATTTATGACTTTCCAGCATGTAGACTGCAGAGCAGTTTCCATTCCAACTATAAATGTTTTTCTAATAGCAGACGAGAGTGTCAGTTTAATCGTATATTGGATAAAGTTGTCTCCTGGTGAGGAGCTGTTATAATTAAAACTATTGGATAAGTGTTTTGTTTTTCTTGTGTTGAATCCAGACCAAAAAAAAAAAGTCCTCTCAAGTGCATCCCTGACAAGGTATTGAAATTGATTTTAATGCTAATCAAACTGTGTAATTTTTGTGCTCACTATTTGTTACTGACAAACACAAACTCCTCTGTTCTTTCCATTAACCATGCACCTCATAGCAGTCTCAGCCTGCACTCAGGTTTCCAGTCCTCCTCATGCAGATGGCTGCAGCAAGGATCAACAGAGCTTTACTATGTGACTCATTGACTCTACAGACACAAGAACTCACAGACTGGAAACTATTGAACTGGTTTACTCCCTTTATAGATTTTCTCTTTTAAAGATTTTGCATATTTGAATTTGCCCAAACCACTTGGAAGATGGATTGATCTCGCTGTCTTCTATAAGTTCCACCTCAAGTTGCACCCTATAACTTAAAGTGATATTATTTCCAGTGAAACTTTGTGCTTCTTCATCCCAACCATTGTTACGACTCCGGCTCAGGTCCAGGCCCAGGATCAGCAGGAGGAAGAATATCTTTTACAGCCAAAGCAGCATAAACTTGCCATTTGATAACTGCTTTCTTGTCTTGTTTTATGATGGGTAAATGAGTGATAAATGAGTAAAATGAGGTAGATGAGTGACAATCTGTGTTTAGATCCAATTAACATACTCGTGGTCTTTGACACATTCAATATCAATTTATTGCATATAATCCACGACTACGTCTGACTTTATTTCACTACTTAAATTTGCACAGCCAAAAAAAAAACCTGCTGACTCTCCACAATGGCGCTGATATCACCGTTCAATCACAAAAGTCAAACGCCAACAAACACGCATTGGAACAATACTACAAACCATGTCAAGGGTAAACCAAGGGACAACACGTCCAGAAACACAAAAAATCCCGGACAAGCCCCCAATTGTTACGACCCTGGCTCAAGAGCCATTACAAAAGGGACAACACAATGACAGATAAGTTTTTGAACCCTTAATCAGGCATTTATTCAATGAAACAAGGTCCCCAACCGGGACGGAGCAGGGCAGGCGAAAGAGAGAGAAACCCTGGCGGAAGACCTTTCATAGCATCCGGGGTCAGAGCTCCACCTGGTTTCCAGACCCCACCCCCTAAACCTGTCTCAGACTCATTAGCAGACCTTAAGAGCCCTTCAGTTAGTTCCTGCAAAGGTCTATCTTCCCCATCCTTTTTATTTTTGTCCATCTCATCCACTCCACACCAGACTTGACCATTTTTTGGATGAGCTGAACAAAATCTAACAGGACAAAAACAAGTAATAAGAGTGCATTGTTTAACCTGTTGGTACCAGACGTCCTGTGGGCAGGATGTGACGAGTTCGCACTATCTGTCTATTTTACTAAATCTCGTGATATCTCATTGATCCGTTACAAAAGCTTACGAGAATTCAGGAACATTTTGTGATATTTTCATATGTTGATATCATATTGACATTTAAAAATGCAGCATTGTTCTATTTTACTCATGAAATCTTGCGATATTTTGTCGTTCTGTTACAAAATCTTGTGGGAATTTATGAAATATCGTAAGATTTTGTAACAGAACAATGAAATCTTGCAAGATTTTGTAAGTAAAATAGATAGATACCGGATTTCATTTCTAATCATCGATTTGATATCGGCATATGAAAATATCGCAATATTTCAGTATATTGATGTTTTCTCCTGCCCCTATTTTTCAAAGTGTTGGAAACAGATAACAAAACTGCTATTTGAAATGACTGCTTATTTTTTCAGCTTTAACATCGGTATCGATATTGGTTAGCGGCCACATGAGTTTCAAAATATCGGCATATCGGATATCGACCAAAATTCCAACATCGTGCATCCCTATTAATATGCATTTCACTCAGTCTACCGTGCAGATACCTACATGTTATACACCACTGGAAAGCTGAGATTCCTGAGATGTGAATGATGTATTCCATTCCAGGCTACATTCATAACTGTAGATTTAGTAAACACTTATTTTTGACCAGTTGCCAGTGCTACGTATCTTTTAAGCCATACTGTACTCCAGTAGCAGATGATGATGCAGCAAATATGCTCCTGTTACAACAGCAATGGTCCAGTAAAAGTAGTGGTCCACAACAAGTCTTTTATCCATAAAACACCCCACAGTTTTAACTGAAAACAGCAGAGGTTAAAAGGTAGCGCTCCCAACAAAGCATGCAACAAAATGTGACTTGCCTTTATTTTCTCTACACAGTCACATTAAAAAGGAAAAGCTGGAAAGCCACAAATTAAAACAGGATGGCTTGCAAACCTTAAGAGCAAATATTTAATTCGGAATAGAAACAGCAAATACAGATGACACATTTTAGTACATCAGTTCACGTCCATTATTTCTGCACTCGTGACAAAGATGTTTTTCCCAACATGAACTGTTTACTGGTACTCTGGTAACACCTGTTCCAGTTTCTCTGTGGAGCCTTTCAGTTTTTAAAAGGATTAAATCCACCAACAGAGCTATGATGCGCACAGAGAGACTGAAAAGCATCTCGCTGCTTATCTTTGAAATTCAGCTCGCGGAGAAACTGGACTCTGATCAGAGCCGTTGCTTCCACCAGGTGCATCATGAACTGCACGCAGGACGCCCAGTGCCAAGCAGGGCCAAAACCATAAAGTGAAAGTGCTATAAAGTGGAATAAAGTGTGTTGTTCTAACAAACGCACACATGTGAGTCCTCACATGTGTGTGCTCCATCAGGGCCGCCAGCAGAGCGCACGTCGGAAAACACGGCAACTGCATGAAATCAGAGACACGATGAAATAATAACAGCATCGTTGTGTCTATACTCTGCACCCAATAGGTGTGTTCAGATGGTTAATTAGCTTTGATGATCATGCATAATGTGGATTATGGCCGTGAGAGAGCATGAGTACGTGCATGAGTGTGTCAAATTTCAATTCATTCAAACTTTATTTCAGACACAAGAAATATGGTCCATAGAGAAATAAAAAACAGGTATTAAAAAACAGTACAATAAATAACATACGGTATAAAAATCAATATTTTAATCTCATTGGACGTACTGCCTGTTATGTTTTTGCTGTTTTTTATTTAAACACAAAGTGTGATTTTTCTATGACTTTGTCATTTATTTATTTGAGTGTCACATACGTGAATGTTTGGACCTGCTGTGAACTACTGTTGACCATTACTGATATAGAGCCCTATGAAATCCGCGATCACGGAATCATGGACGGAATCACAGAATTGAACATTAAAAACTGAATTTATTATAAACACGGAATGTCGCGGAAATGAGCAACGATTGCCGAAAATGTGTTTTTTTCTTTATAAAAAGGGAAAGCTTTGCGCGGAAAAATGCTCCAAGGGAGGGTCACTAGGCTGCAGAACGCACCCACCCCACGCGTGCTCTGCGGTGCAGCATCGCCAACTTTCCTCCTGGTTATTTAGCCAGACCTATCTGTGTACCACATGTTTGCTATTTGTTTGATCACTTTTCCTTGGTTGTTGTGCATCTACTGGTGAATTAAACTACAGCCCATGAATGTGTCGTCATCCAGGTGTCACGTAGTGTAAAGTGAGATTCCCTCAGCTGACGGCTTGGTGCAGCAGGTTTGGATGTAACGTTGATGTTTCAGAGTAAAACATGATCCAGAGTCTGCACAAAGTGTTTTATTTTAACAATTGGCTGGATCAACTTTGCTTTCTATTGACTGCCTTACTTCCATCCGCTCTGCTCTGGATGGACGCGGTTTCAAAGCAGCAGAATACAGGACAGAGCAGTTTCCCCATGATCATTAGCCTTGTGTGTCCGGTGATCTAACCTGGACATATGTTTCTTATGATCTATGGTGTGGACCACCATCTGTAAATTAGTACTGTTCTGAATTATGTATTATTTACTATTTGCATTTTCTTTCTTTTCTTTTTTTTGTTTGTTTAAACTTGTACCATGTTTTTGCCTTGAATATGTTTAAAAAGGTGAAAGCACTGAATTTAGAAATTATAACGGCATTAATTGGCTAAATTTAATTGTTTTATACACTGTATTGGTGTTAAATTTGTGTAAAACTAATAAAAAAGGAATTCTCAAAAATGAAAAACGGAAAAAAAAACGAAAATGTGAAAAATTAAAATGGAATTTTAGAAAAAATAAAACGGATTTCATAGGGCTCTACTGACAGAACACACACATCATGTGGAGATGTTTCGTGTTAATAAAGTAATGTATTCGAAAGAGATACACTCTTTTGAATGTTCATGGAGGTGTAACACTGTTGAAAATAAATTTGGCACACCCAGTACTGTATTTGTTGGTACACCCATGTTTTTTTCTGGCTACGCCAGTAGTCTCCATTCTGCACATCAATGAGGCAGAAACTGATGCCTCAGCTCCACAAATCTCTCCTCCGTTCCACCGGAGAGCGGCTGTGTCTCCCCCCCGTTTTGTCCATCGTTGTTTGTGTGCTGGCACTCCTGAGCGTCTCTCTGGTGGAAGTGAGGGGCACGCTGTCCTTCTATTGGTCGATATGTACAGTAGGGACACATCGCAGGACATGTCACACTAAGCGGACAAAACCAAAAAATTCTGACATGCCAGTCTTTCTCGTCACTGTCGTGAAGCGTCGCAGATGCCAAATCGCCAATCACTGATGGTGTCACACTACATGGAGCGAAGACGCAACGGTCTGCGACCTGACAATGCAAAATCGGCCACGACAGTGAGCGACTGTCTGCAACGTCTCCGTCAGGCCAAAATTGGGCTAAATTCGTGTAGTTCGATCCAGGCTTAACAGTTGCATCATCATTATAATATCTAATTGGCTACGATGATCATGTGACAAAAAACTAGAATCTAGTGGGGTTTTTTGCATAATTTAATTGCCTAAAACTCTCAGAAATGTAAAGAAATTGCATGTTTAGTATTTGTGCAGTGGTATCTCAATACTCAAAAACGTATCGAATCTGATATTTTGTCTGGCTCGTATCAACTCCAGGATATCGATATGTCCATTCCTGACTGAAACACAGCATTGTAACGATGGAAAGAGTAGGCAATTAGATTACCTGTTACTGAAAAAAGTAACGCTATTGGTAATTGTCGTTGTTTTAACGCTGTTACTTCCTTCACTGTTCCTGTCAGGATAGATTTATCTATGACTTTTTAGCTGTAAAACTTCATACCTACAGTAGTTCAAACTTGCTTTAGTTTGCTCTGTTATGTTTCTATGCTGCTTTATGTAAAAACTTTAATTTTTATAAACCATTTAGCGCCAAGAATCTTCCATTTTTCTGTATTTTTTCTTCCTATTTATTATTGCAGCAGTTTCATCTGCTGAAACAGAATTTCCTTCTGTTGTACTGTACAGTGAAAACGCTGAATGACAGTAAAGTCTCGTCTAAGGGCCATTCTGCCATAATGAGAGAGCCATCACAAGTGCAGACATGATGCTTTTAAGCAAGTGTTCATTTTTTCTGAGAAAAAAGGGTTAAAGGATAAAAAAACAACAACCTTCCAGTGAGAAGTGGGAACAAATATCCTGATCTTTGCAGCTCTCCCATCCCACCGCCTGAAAGCAAATGCATTCCTTTATAGCTCAGAACCATTTCAATCGACACAACCTTCACTTAATCTGATCAAGGGTATGTTA
Source organism: Atherinomorus stipes (assembly GCA_023101725.1). NCBI lineage: Eukaryota > Metazoa > Chordata > Actinopteri > Atheriniformes > Atherinidae > Atherinomorus > Atherinomorus stipes. The sequence continues at coordinate 82,071 of JALJCO010010507.1, read as the reverse complement.
AGGGAAACATAATCAGGTCTGTGCTCAGAAAAACTAACATCAGAAGAAAGTTTTCTGTTTTTAATCCGGTGAAAGTGTGATTTACACTTTCAAACTGACAAGAAAACATACATGGGATAGAGAGAGAACTCGTTAAAAGCCTGGATTTATGTCCAGACCTGAGTAATCTGACACTGTGACGGACTCGTAGAAGAGAGCAGATAACCATTTGTAGACAAAGATCAAATAAAGCCATCATGAGGAGAACAAGGGGAGCTGATTGCATTTTCAACACTAAAATCTTTATAAATTAGATTCAAAAGGCTGCATTTACTGAAAGTACACAATGTCTGCTTTGTTTGCCAGGTTTTTTGTTTCTGTTAGCTGCACAACTTGCTGCCCTAAGCAGCGGAGCTGTTATCACATCGCTAACTGTGCAACGCTAGCTGTATGTGCACAAGGACACACTAATGGCCTTTATTTGGCATTTGAGAATTACAGAGGGACAAGATGATGTAAGATGTTTTTGAAGATGTATTTTTGTTGCTTATAAAACACAAATAGCTTTTTAAATCACTTCTTGAGTGCAGCCTTTACCCACTTTCAGACTATGACAGTACAGATGTGTACAGCCTAGATGCTTTTAAACATTTAATCCTTGTGTCTTCCTCCAGCATTATAACATTTTTTTTTTTATTTGATGATCTTTGTGTTACGACGAGTATTTTGCAAGAACTCAGTCTAATTTTCTAAAGCCAGTGTCCTCTCCCATATCTCTAAGGCTATCACTTTGACTCCTCCGGGTGATATTTTGTTGAGTCACCCTCCGGCGTACATCCATATACGAATGGGAGAGACGAGGCATCAGGAGTGGGCCTCTCTATAAGGCATTATCTGCGTTAAAACGCCTTCATTGCACCAATACCTAAAAGGCAGAGTCCGAAGTCCCCCCACCGTCTCTGTTTGCGAACAGTCTTCAAACTGAGCGCCCCTCCCTCTCAGGCTAATGGATGCCTCGTTCTTCAGCCTATTCAGCTTCAAGCCTTTCCTTCAGAGCTCAGAAGCGGGTAAAAGCCAAACTAATATTAACCCTGGTTTTCCAAAGTGCACTATCTGAAGCTCTTACCTTTCCTTCAGCGCATCCGCCATTCTCTTTCTTTCTTTCTTTCTTTCTTTCTTTCTTTCTTTCTTTCTTTCTTTCTTCCTTTGAGAGTTTGAGTGACTAGTGTCTGCTCCAATCATGAACTTATTTCCACACGGCGTCATGCTCTTAGCTCTGTCATTGGCTGGAGATATAAACAGAAATCTCCACCAAGAAACGTCCCGACCACAGCAAAACAAAGCTAAAGAGCGAATTACAGGCAGGGGGAGAGGCTGTTGCATTCAAACTCACCACGGCGCGCGAGTAGAGGCCCAGAGGCACGGTTTGAGACGGATTTCACTTGCACAAGTCTTTATTTTCGCTCCCAAAAACGAAGCAACTTTCACTCTTCGGAGTTTCTGGCATGTTTCAGCTGAGGTCCTATTCCGATACACTTGTTTTAACATGAAAAAGTGGGATTTCTGGGTCATGACTCCTTGAAAAAGGGCTATTCTTTCATCCAAGGTCTTAAATTTGATCTAAACAAGTCTTAATTTTTTATTTTTATTCGTTCCGAGGAGCATTGGCCACAGTAGAATACACTCAATAATATATCAGAGGTTGATTCTGTTCATCTTTCTGAAAGGGTCAGATAATTCTGAGAGATATCTTCAATTTCTTTTAAATTAAAAAAACAAATATATATTTTTCTTAGCGCTTGAGTTAACAATATTAATGTCTGTCAATTATTTGATTCAGTTGTCCACTATCCATTTTCTAAAAAGGGGACCCCTTGGGGCACTTATTGTTATGCGATCAATCAAGACTGATACATTTACAAACCCTGTAATTAATTAGATTTTTTTTTTTCAATCAAGTCCCACCCCTATTTTGAATTTCTGGCATTATTTAAATGTTTCGAATAATGCATCATGTTGGTCTCAAATTTAATTTATTGAAAGTCTTTAAAAAGTCTTAAATATAACTTGCTGAAACCTGCAAGAACCCTGTTATTATACTATGTGGCTAATGCTAACTGTGATCCCTTTCCCATAATTTTCTTGCTCGATTAAGTTGTTTAGAGATGAATTCATATGAGAAACAATAAACAGTTTTAAATGACAAATGAAAAGTTCATTTGCAAAAACAGACGAACACCATTGTGGAAAAACGGAGTTCACGGCTTTTCATCGCTGTCGGGTACAAACCTCCTATCTCCATTTTTCATCATTAAAACCCTCTACTTCATGTGAGTTTGATTTGGTGAAAATATTCAAAAAGTAAATGAAGAGTTTATTTGCAAAAGCAGCTAACTCTTTTTTTCTGAAAGGTGTTTGTCTGTTTTTGCAAATGAACTCTTCAAATGCAAGTTTAATTTAAACTGTAACTGCAAAAGTATTTGAAAAGGAACTTGATGTCTTTTAATAAGGGACCTGTGGGCTTTAGTCTGATGTAACCTTTTGTTCCAGAGAGAGAGAAACAGACAGCTGTGCAGGAAAGCAACGATGGACAAAAGTCCAAGGGAACATAAAAGTGCAGATAAAGCGGTGCAAGGTGGACTCCAGTGCATACCACAGTGGTTACAACAAGATACAGCTGGTACTGGGTGTTATATTTTCACAATTAAGGACATTGCTTCTATACTTTTTAGTAAGAGTTGCAATGCCATCATGCATTTTATCTTCTTCTAATTTCCTAAAATACATCAATCCTCTTCTAATGTGTACTTTTCTCTTCTCTCTCAGTTAAGCGGCAGGTTTTAGTGATGTTATAAAGACTGCAAACAAGAAGTGTTTCAAAACAGTTCAGTTAATTACAGCAGCTGTTGTCTGCACTCAAACAGAGACTGGAGGAGTCTGTTTGGTTTCTGCACATAACAAAAGGAGGTCATGCACACTAGCAAACACACGCACACACACACCTACACAGTAAAATCCTCAGTGTTAAATTTGAGTTGTTAAATCCTATTAACTCTTTCAGAGTAATTCTAACACCATTGAGAGTAAAATGACCACCAGTGCAGGTGAAAACTTTCAGAGTTAAAACAAGTTTCCTCTGTCAGTGTATAATTGACTCTATCAAGTGTAACTAAGTGCACCCAGGAAGACTCCGCCCTCTTTAGTTGAATATTTCCCATCATGCTTTGTGACTTCTCTGTATGGTCCTGCACCGCGAGTTAAGTAGATATGTGATCCCTCTGGGTCTCCTTGGTGTGTAGTATGTGTCCATCAGCATATGTTGTTGAAGTCGACAGTTTGTCACCAGCACACACCTGACAACTGTCATAGCAAAAAGCTATTCTTCACAACAGTCACAAATACTGTGATGCTGTTATGAGCTCGAGTGGTGGCTCAGTCCATAGCTCAGTTCATAATGGGATGGATGTTATTATCAAAACTTTGTTGTGCGCTTAGTGTACACCTCCACGAACTCAATACAGGTGCAAAAAGTATTTACGCTTGAGTTGATTTATCACCACAATCAAGTAACTCTTTAACACTGCTGAGAATCAGATTAACTCTATCCAGTGTTATTAACCTACAGTGTTAAGTTCTATTAACACTATACAGTGTAAGCCAGTGTTAAATTTTTACTCAATTATGAGTTAATTTTACTCTGAAATTTCAACACTATGGAAAGAGTTAATTCAACACTATTTTGATAAGGACCAAATACACTCGGATACAGTGTTAAATTTAACTCTATAAGTGTTGATTTAACACTGCAAAATTTGCTGTGTACCACATAAGCATACAAATGTTCTTGATTTTGGTAAACACTTCAAAAATGGGTGAATACCAAAGATTGTTCAAATGCACCTTCTTAATTGACGCCTGTGGGCTAGTTGCTCAAAAGATTTAATCTGGATGAAAATCATCCATATTTGGGAATCCCATGTTTTACTATCATCTGGTTTACCTCATCATATGGACTAGGCGTGTAATGGTATGAAAATTTCACGTCATGGTTATTGTGACCAAAATGATCATGATTATCATTATTATCGTGGTATTGTTGAAATGTGCTAAAAAAAAAAAAAAAAAAACTTGCTTATACATGCTGAAATCATTTCACCAAGTTTTCTTAAAAAAATAAAAATAAAAAATGAACAAGCATAATGTACTTTCTGTTGGCAGAAACATTAAATAACAACATGTAAACATCAAGCATAAAAATGTGCATTAAAGATGGCATCTTATGGCCATAAGATGCCATAAGAGGACACTTGTGCAAATTCTAAATACAAACCAAGAATACGTTTCTTTACATTCAATGCTCAAGACTTGATCAAGTCTTCCAGATTTCAGAAGAACTGGTCCAGAAAGGACACTTTCATTGTTTCATGTAGCTTAAGTAGAAATCTAATGTGCATATAAAAGCAACACTGTCGAATGAAACAAAGGAACTGTTATCCATAATATGGACCAACAGATAGAAGAGCCAACATGGTTTCATCAAGTTGTTCTTAAGTTTAAGACAAAAAGGAAAATAACATAAACATCCACTTCAATTTATAATTTATAATTTATTTCATGATTTCTCACCAAAAACAAACATACATTAACAAATATTGGGTTACATGCTGGCATTCCGCCATTCTGACACCCTAACCCCCATGTTGGAGTGGAAGAATGGTGGAATGGCGATTGCCCCCTAACTATTGTAGACATTTTTTAACACTTTTTTAAGGCGAAATGTCCAAAAGTGAACAAAATAAAGAATGTTCAGGGTTCCGCATGTGAGGAGGAGAGAACAGAATCTTGCAAAAAACGCTTCAAGCCTAATTGCTGAGCTCCTGTAACTGCTGGTCCAACCAGTGAGGATCCAGGTTGTTCTTCAGTTTCAGGGCTGAGATCCAAAATAAATAGGCGCATTCGGACAGAAAGGTTCTAAGAATGCAGTTCCTATAACTACGCCTCCCCAGTTTAGTAAGAAGAACTACCCTTCGCCTTCAGTGTGCGTTCGCACATGAGGGAGGAACCTTGTTAAGAACCATGTGTGACGGAATCGCTCCGACAGTGACAAATTTATGCCCCAGCAGATCTAATACAAAACTGAGGTTTCTTATCTCTTTTATTCAAAGCTATTATAAAAGCTAACTTACCAGCTTTCCCTCGGTCATTTCTATAATGTAATGGAACAGCCCCCCCATTGAAAAGCTGCGCTGTCTTGTTTATGTTTTGTTGAAGGACGCCCGGACACTTGAGTGGACGGACCGGGGTTCGTTCACTAAAGTGGCGCAGATTGTACTGACACAATTTGCAACTATATTTGGCTTTTCCATCTCCTTTATTCAAAGCTATTATAAAAGCTAACTTACAGCTTTCCCTCCTTTTCCCTTGTTTTCCTTTTGTTGAAGTGCACCTGGAATCTAAGTGGCCGGTCCGTCCACTTAAGTGTCCGGGCGGCAGCCACAGATTCTACTGCTATACTTTACAGCTGTATTTGGTCATTAAATTAATATGAAAGTAATTGCTTTTGGACGTTTCAAAATAGTTATTGATTCCGGACGTGCACCATTGTGATCAATTTAATAATGAATTCGTACACTCCTGTTGTAATAGTTCTTGTTGTTATTACAGTCTCAGTAAACAGGTAAACAGCTGTGAGACTTTTTAAATATGGCGGGGCTGGAAGAAGCGGAGCTCAGGCAAGGGGCGCGTCCTGCCAGTTCTACTAATCACCAAACGTATTTCAGTTCCTATGGAACCCCGAAAAGACCCTGCCTCAGAGTAGGAGCTAAAAAGGTTCTAGGAACTGAGGTCCGAGGTCCCTAGTTCCTATATGTCCGAATGCGCAAAAAAGAAAAGGTTATAGGAACTCCAAAAGGTTCCTACAGTCCGAAAGCGCCTAAAGTTAACTCTGAATTAGGAACCACTGACTCACTTTCCCCTACAATCGCAGGCTCACCATCCCCTACAACACCCTGAATCTCCGGCAGAGCTTTAGAGTTCTCTTCTAATAATGTCCAGAACCATATTGCTGCATTTACCTTTCTTAAAGGGTTTGATGCCCGTTTGGGGGTTTATTTCAGGACAACTAACCCTAATACTTATAGTATATTTAAAGACCTACAATGGAACTTTTAGCAGTTTTCTCAGTGACAGGCCCCCCATCGATGGCTAAGCTAGCATCCATCTTGCATCCTGTACTGTCACTCCAGCCAGTAAAAGGCAGTCTTATCTTGACTCTTGTTCTGTCCCTTCCTCTCTTTCTTCTCCTCTCTTCCTTAGGTTTCTTTGCCAAATCCGACATGATGGGCGCTCAAAACACTCGCTGTGTTCATATCTGGTTCATATCCATTTGCTAGAAAGTGACGCAGTGCGCAACCAATAGTAGGCTGCAACGTCACAACCCTGTCACTGATATAAAATTTACATGGTGCAGTTTCTGAGCCATCTGGGCAGTGACGGCTCGAAAATGCGCATAATGAATGTTGGTGTGCCATCAAAACGAGTCAGAAAGGCACATTTTTAAGGTCTAAAAGTGACATAGGTCTTCAATTGGTAGCCTATGTGTACTTCATCTATTTTCTCAGCATTAAAGTTAAAGCCGAGTGTAAAATAGAAATAAAAGTGTATCATACCAGTGATTTATTTGACCGATTTCAATATTTTACTACATTTTCTTCCTGAAATCCACCTTTAAATCCCACTCTCTGGGATCAGGATAATCCTGTTTTTCTGGATCAAAGCTATCCAAATCTTACTGAAAAGCTTTGAACAACACAAACTGAAGGTTTCATCCAGGATTGGATGACATGATCCAGCCAGATTTCCCAGTCCTTCTGTAAGTTTTGAACAACCCATTTTCAAAATTTGATCCAAATCAGATAAATTTTTAATCTTTTTAACTGAACCTAAATTATATGAGTACAACAAATAAACAAAGAAATTATCTCTTCATTAAGTCTCGGATTCCTTCAACTAAACTTCCTGTTTCCCAACTATTTATTCTCTGACGGTTTCTTGGAACATTCACTTCCAAAGTCTATATTCTGACAATATAAATTACTCTTGGCCAGATTTATGTGCATATAGTTTACCAGCAATTTGCACTGCAAATGTTAATAAATGAGCTTTCACCATCTGTATATAATTAGCATGTGATTTAAAAAGGCAGCAGCACATTATTAAATCAGATGCTGGTGGCTTTATAGACATCCTGGAATCAAATGAAAGATCAAGAGGAGCAAGTCAGAGAGCAAAGATGAATAAAAGGACTAAGTATTTACTAAATATGCATAGAGAAAATATTTTTTTTCTAATGCAATAATAATCTGCTTAACTTGAAATACAGGCATTAAAGCAGTGGGAGATAAATTTGTGCAGGAAAAGCGCTGGAAATTCTGACAATCCTTTGGAAATCAAGCTTTAAAGATGGGTTAGATGCAGTGACCAAATTTCCCACTTGGGATTGATCTGCTATTTAAAAAATAGTTATAGTTTTAATCAACTACAACCAGGGTTTGAATTAAATGTGTGAACCATCTAGGTGGGTTAAAATGAACAACCCATTTTGCTGGGTCAAATTAATTACTAACCCAACTTGGGTTGATTTTAACTCAGGATTTTTTTTAGGGTGTATGAAATGACGTCTAAAAAACAGGCTATTAATGCAGATAAATGCTAATGTGGCTCTACAGCAGTTAAATGTTAATGAATAACTGCTTCCTTGCCTGAACCTAATAAAAAGTCATGTTATCTGGAAATTTTGATTTAATGAGATTTTTTATGAAGTGTTTAATTTTTTCATTTTTCCACTTTTAGAAAAAAAAAAACATGTTTTTAAATTTGTTCGGTTGAATATTTCTGGGAGATTTTCGTTTTAATGAATCAGGATTCAGCACTGGACATCTTACACCCACATTACTTCACTTACTGATAGCAGAAGTCTGCACAACCTTTTCAAATAAAGGTTATTAATCAAATTAGCCCAGATTCAGCAGCTTTCCTAATTAAAAGTGACTCCTGCGTGTCTTGTCTGTAAATTTATGTCTGTGTTGGTTAAGGTAAAATTCTGAAATCACTGTAAGTCAGTATAATGTCATTTGACATAATGGCAACACGATACTCCCTTCACTGAGTGTGTTTGTTTGCAGAGGAGATATGGGAGGAGATGTAATTAGTAGCATGGGGGGGGGGGGTAATGCATGCAAGGTAAAAAAAAAAAAAAATCTGGTGCATGAGTGTGTAAGCGAGAAAGACAGATACCGAGAGAGAGGGAGAGTACATGTTATATGATATTTGTTACACTACAATAACCAGTGACCAAAGGAGTGAGACGGAGAAAGCCAATAACATCAATCATCTCCAAGGATGGAGACGTGTGTGTGTGTGTGTGTGCATGCAGGGACATCTGGCCAAAGTTAATTATCAGCGAACCCATTTAGCAAATGTGCATGTGTGTGCATAAAGCAGGTGGGTGTGAGTGTTGTTGCCGCCAACAATGGAGAAGGTTTGGATGTTGTATGCAAAAAGCTGAGCAGCTGGTTATTGTGTGTGCCCTATTTATCTATAGATCAAAGCCAAAACGCACACACACCATCTCACCAGACACTGTATCGGCTCCACCTGTTGAACTGCTTGTTAACGCAGATATCTAATCAGTCAATCACATGGCAGCATCTCAACACATCAAGTCATGTAGACATGGAAAAGGCGACTTGCTGAAGTTCAAACTGAGCATCAGAATGAAGAAGAAAGGGGATTAAAGTCAGAGGTTCTTCTCAACTTTTCTATGCTGGGACCCAATTTTTTTTTCCATACAAACTGCTCTGGGGACACATTCAAATTCTGTATTTGTTTAATTGGTCTAACTCTGTGTTTAAATTTAATTCAGTATATTTAAACCAAATCTACTCATGCTTAACAGATTAAACCTTGTAAAATATGACATTGTAATGTAACCCCAATGAATTTCTGTCTCTCATTGCAGAACTGTTTATGCAGATACATGTATGTTGTTGCGTGAATATGTCACACAAATATGCAATACTGATACAGAGCATGGCAGAGACTGAAACCAATAAAGAACGAATCGATTTTTAACAGTGTGGATCCGTTTTAACATTTGAAACCATAAATGAGCTCCACATTTAATCATACAGTGGTTGTGGAATACAGGTCTGGTGCCACATTAGTTATGTTGCATCCAATTTTGCTGTATGTTTATAAGTGTAACTATGAAACGATTAAATACAGTTGCATAAAAAGTGTTTGTCCCTTCCTGATTTCTTTTGTTTGTCACACTTAAATGTTTCAGATAATCAAACATATTTAAACATTAGACAAAGAAAACACAAGTAAACAGAAAATGCAGTTTTTAAATGAAGATTTTTTTTATTAGAAAACACAAGTAAACAGAAAATGCAGTTTTTAAATGAAGATTTTTATTAGTAAGGGGGAAAAAAATCCAAACCCATATGGCCCTGTGTGAAAAAGTGATTGCCCCCTAAACCTAATAACTGGTAGTTCCAACTTTAGCAGCAACAACTGCAATCAAGCGTTTGTGGTAACTGGCAATGAGTCTTCTGCAGCGCTGTGGAGGAATTTTGTTCCACTCATCTTTGCAGAATTGTTGTAATTCAGCCACATTGGAGGGTTTTCCAGCACGAACCGCCTTTTTAAGGTCATGCCACAACATCTCAACCGGATTCAGGTTGGGACTTTGACTAGGCCACTCCAAAGTCTTCATTTTGTTGTTCTTAAGCCATTCAGAGGTGGACTTGCTGGCGTGTTCTGGATAATTGTCCTGCTGCAGAACCCAAGTGTGCTTCAGCTTGAGGTCACCAACAGATGGCCGGATATTCTACTTCAGGATTTTTTGGTAGACAGCAGAATTCATGGTTACATTTACCACAGCAAGTCTTCCAGGCCCTGAAGCAGCAAAACAGCTCCAGACCATCACACTACCACCACCATATTTTACTGTTGGTATGATGTTTCTTTTCTGAAATGCCGTGTTACTTTTATGCCAGATGTAATGGGACCTACACCTTCCAAAAAGTTCAACTTTTGTCTCGTCAGTCCACAGAGTATTTTTCCAAAAGTCTTGGGGATCATCAAGATGCTTTCTGGTAAAGCTGAGACGAGCCTTTATGTTCTTTTTGCTCAGCAGTGGTTTTGGTCTTGGAACTCTGCCATGCATGCCATTTTTGCCCCCCAGTCTCTTTCTTATGGTGGAGTCATAAACACTGACCTTAATTGAGGCAAGTGAGGCCTGCAGTTCCTGGATGTTGTTCTGGGGTCTTTTGCGACCTCTTGGATGAGTCATCGCTGTGCTCTTGGGATAATTTTGGTCGGCCGGCCACTCCTGGGAAGGTTCACCATTGTTCCATGTTTTCACCATTTGTGGATAATGGTTCTCACTGTGATTTGCTGAAATCCAAAAGCTTTAAAATGGCTTTGTAACCTTTTCCAGACTGATTGATCTCAATTACTTTGTTTCTAATTTTTTTCCTGAATTTCCTAGGATCGCAGCATGATGTCTAGGTTTTGAGTATCTTTTGGTCTACTTAAATTCATCAGGCAGGTCCTATTTAAGTGATTTCTTGATTGAGAACAGGTGTGGCAGTAATCCATCCTGGGTGTGGTTAGGAAAATTGAACTTAGCTTTCCAAAGATGTGGTCAACCACAGTTAATTTATGTTTTAACAGGTGGGGCAATCACTTTTTCACACAGGGCATTGTAGGTTTGGATCCCACCCCCTAATGAAAATCTTAATTTAAAAACAGCATTTTCTGTTTACTTGTGTTACCTTTCTCACATTTAAATTTGTTTGATGATCTGAAATATTTAAGTGTAAGAAAAATGCAAAAAAGTAAGAAATCAGGAAGGAGGCAAAAACTTTTTCACACAACTGTATAACACTAAAAAATGCACTCGGAGAGCACAGACCTCTGCCAAGCAGCTCTCACAATGATAGAGAATCCTTCAAAAAATTCCTGGATTCAGAAGATGATCCGGATCAACACCAAAATTTAATGGGTTCGTCCTTGGGCTGAGGACCACGGCTGGTGAAAATTTCAGGTCAATCCGTCTAGTACTTTTTCTGTAAAGTTGCTGACAGACAGACAGACAAACCAATGCTACCGAAAACATTACCTCCTTGGCGGAGGAAAAAATTATAACATGAACTAGAAAAGCACTCAGAGAGTGCAGACCTCTGCCAAGCAGCTTGACTCCTTTATTTTTGTATGTTCTGGATCATAGTATCTGGAATTTTCTCTGCACCTAGATCAACTTTCAAAAAATGATAGAACTCAGTGAGATCCTTTCTTGTAATTTTTTTACCAAACACTCGGGGCATTTGTATGGAGGTATATGGTACAATTCCAAAGATGTGGCCTATTAGGGTGATGTTGATGTAAGACTGTTTAGGCGTTGGTAAGGAGGTTTGATGGTCACCATGGGGTGTCAGAACACACACGACTCGCTTGTAGTTAACTCTCTTTACTGGTCACTCTTAATCACAACGGCACAGTAATGCAACAAACGACAGGCTTACAGGTGAGAAATTCCAGGGCTAGTTAAGGTGAATGCTGGATGGAAGTGAGTGTGGTCTATAAACAAAGAAATACAAAGCTATGAGGAACTTTCGCTCGGCAAATTATTATTACTAATAAATCCCTTACAGTTAGGACTAAGCATGCATATGTGTTCAAAGCTAACAGTTACTGTAACTGGCATGTAACAGGTCAGCTAGCTTAATAGCATAAAAAGGCACATGGTGAATGGAGGAACACTTCAGCTAAATAATATTAAAGGCTAAATAAACATCCTGTTCAGGCAGAGATACAACTAGCTACTTCCAGTTCTTCACAGACACACACAGTTCAACACATTTAACTGGCTGACAGTCTTCTCTGTCAGTCTCTCCTCGTGCTTACTGCTGCTCAGGAGTTTCATTTCTGCATTCTGACATCATGTGCACAGTAGCGCAGCTGCACCCTTCTGCCACAAGGGGGCACTCACGCCTCATCAACAGTCCTACCAACATGGCCGATCTCACAATGATAAAGAATCCTTCAAAACATTCCTGAATCCAGAAGGTGATCCGGATCACCACCAAAATTTAATGGATTTGTCCTTGTACCGAGACATACGGCTGGTGAAAATTTCAGGTCAATCCGCCCAGAACTTATCCTGTGAAATTGCTGACAGACAGGCAGACAAACCAACGCTACTGAAAACATTGCCTCGTAACAAAGACGATTATATCACATGGATGTGAAATTTCACATACAACAAGAGGTTTAATAATTCACGGGATAAAATCAGACCCCTACAAGAACTAATTTAAAAGATATGTCGAGATTATGAACAAAAAATCTACTAAATATTATTTTATCACAGGAAAAAAAGAGATACTTGGAAAAACTCATGCAAATGGATAAAAAGACAAATTTGATCAATAAAATAGTACAGCAATAAAAGACTTTCAAAATAATTAAATTTTCCATGTCAATCAGCTGGAAACCCCCCCCTCCCCCCCCACAACAAACAAACAAACAGACAAACAAACAAACCTTTATGACCTTTCAGTGACAACAGCGAACAACAAGGAAAATGTCTTAGACTTTGTAATGTCAACATGTAGTGTGTAGATAATAACATCATAAGTTGGAATAAACTACACGAATAATCAGCTGTGCATTTAAAAACCTTTCAAGGAGGATATTGTGATATTGATGGAATTTGGAGTTCAGCCAACAGTTCAGCCTCACTTTGCACACCTCGGCAGGTCTATTCTCCACCATATCCTATATCTTTTCTGCTTTTTGGTTGGCAAGATGAAGTTTGAAACATTAATGGAGATTTGAAAATAGCAATTGCAGGTTTTTGAAGGAGCAGAAAGCCCTCTTATGCCCCCTCTCTACTTCTTTCTCCTCTTTGCAGCAGGTGAGCTGATTAATGTTTCATGGTTACTGGACAGAACAGTCTCTAAAACCTCCAGTCAATATAACAAGTCTCCATTTGGCTGGACTGAAGCGTTCCATCTCCCTCACTTCTAACTTTTCACCCAGGAAAAAAAGAAGCAAGACTGAATAATGCTGGCCGACTATCGTGACTCTCATTCGTCATTCGATTTTCAGTGTTATCTATATTCATTCACTTGCCTCGCTTCTAGCTAAGGTGCAGTGTTCTTGGGGCATAAAAGTACGAGTACTGCTCATCCCAGGCACCTCCAGTGCAACCCCCCCAGACTGAGAAATTTATTTGCATTGTCTATTAGTATTGATCAGTCACTATTCCCTTTATTACAGGGTTCTATCATTATTTCTTCCAGATTTTCCCTCTCAGTGCTTTTCCTTCAAAACTCAGTTATAGAAGAATTTCTGTATCGGATCAAGAGGTTTTTTCAGACTGATTCCACTCATTTGACATATATAACTGGAAGACCTAAAGCAAATGCTACTGGTAAAATAAAAACATAGACTGACCACTGGTTGATCCAAGTGCAAATAAATATTAATAGTTGTTTTGTGAAGAAAAGAAGTTCCTGTCCATTCCACATTTCCTTGATCCAGCTCAGACCTTAGAACAGGGGGTCTGCAACAAGTCACTTGGAAGCTACTGGTAGCTCACGAGGCTCTCCAATGGTGATAGTAATATAACACAAATTCAATTTGTCATTCACCCCCCCCCCCCCCCCAAAAAAAAAAAAAATAATCCAATCAAAATTACTAAAGCCCCCTTTTTGGATTAAATAAATTATATGTCAGTTGGCTAACAAACATTTAAACTATTATTCTGTAGCTTATGTCATTTTAATGGGATGGGGAGAGTACACAGGCATAGAGTACATTAAACTCAAAGTGATATCTGAAAATAAAAAGCCAGAATATGTGCATTTAGGAAAGGTCTGGGTTGCAGTTTTATTACCAGTACCGTACCAGTTTCATTATTTATACTGATGATAAAATGTCTTAATATGTTGCAAAGAAACACTGGTGGGTAACAGGGCTTTTCTTTTCTTTTTTCTTTTTTTAAACCATAGCTGTAACTTTTCACAGACTGGCGACCTGTCCAAGGTTAACCCTGCCTTCCACCTGAAGAATGCAGGGATAGGTTCCAGTGACCCTGCAACCCTGAATGGGCTATATGCACAACTCCACGGCCCAATCCCAAAACCAGCCTCTAAACGCTACCCCTACACACTACCCCTCCATTTGCGTGTTCCCACGGAGGCTCCGCCATGCCCAAAACCGTGTTGGGTGGAGGGCAAGTGGACTGTTCAGGCCTTAATCAGCGAGTAGACTCGCTAGAATTTTGCAGCATGTGCAGTGGTTATGGAGGAGGAAACAGCCGTGTTCTGCAGGTGAGTTCTGCCTGTGTCCTGCATGCTTGTCAATACTGATAGAAAATCACAAATAGAGTTATTTTATGGGGGAAAAAGTGATGACAGGTGCGCTGCAGGTTTTCCTCAAACTACTGGCGCTCATGGAAGCAATGCTTTAGCAAGAGAAGAGGATTATGATCCTGTTATTGGCACAATAATAATAACAATGATAATAATGATAATAATAATAATAATAAATGATAATAGTAGTAGTAGTAGTAATAATTAGTAATAATAATAATTATTAGCCCTATATTTGTAATAATAATTGTTTTTTCATTTATTTAATTGTTTAGGATTGTTATTACTATTTATTTAAAATAAAACATTGTTCTTCACACATTGTGAGTGTGAGTTATTATATCCACAAGATTTATTTTACACGGGTGTGTTTGTGTTGACTCGGCAATGACTGCTTTCCTTTTCCAGTGGAGGGAAGAGGGCGTCTCATTCTCATTTAAACTCTCCACCTCCAATCAAAGCACCCTCCACAGCTGAGAGTGTGACTTCACTGGGAGTGACACTCGATAGTGAAGGGGTAGTGTGTAGGGGACGGTTTGGGATTAAGCCCACTACTTTTTTACACTATTTTGTAGTGCTCCTCCGTATCCTGTCTTTCATTATTGGACAAACTGATTACTCCAGGTGTGCCTGATCTCAGTTACCGTGACGACTTTGGCCAGACACACTTGGAATAATCAGTTTAATAATAATGAAAGACAGAAAACAGAGGAGCACTACTAACTTCAGGAAGTAGTGGAGTTGTGCATATAGCCCACTGGTCAAAGTGGTCCAGAAAATGAATGAAAGATGAACTTTGTGCGCATCTCTGTGTGTAATCCATGTGACACCTGGTGCTACTAAACCCAACAGTGCCTAGATGTTTTTAGATGTGTTGTTGTGGTTATCAAGGGCAGAGAAAGGACGACACCTGTCTGAGTGCCAGAATATCCCACCCATCCTACTTTTTTAGGACCCTTCTGGCTGCAGCGTGCAGTAATTGGATATTGAGCAGCGTTGGACATCTGATGGGCGTTTCCAGATAGGTTGGTTGAGATTAGGGCTTACGGATAGGGGGAAGGGTTGGAATAAACAAATCACAACGGTTTGTCTTTCGATTACAATATCCGGCTCCACCTCATCCTGCAAGCTGCAGATGGGACCTTCCTTTCCATTGGGGTCCCAATCTTGCCGATCCAACTCTAGAGGGTGGAGCTTGACACACTGCAAAGCATTGATTGGTTGAAAGAATGAGACTCTACACTGAGAACAAAGCAGGAACAGCTCCATGTTTGAATATATGGTGGATTGTTTGTTGTTAAAAGTCACGTGCCAAAAAGGAAGAACACAAACTGCTGGACGTCCATCATTCTGCTTTGGTTCTTGGTAGCGTTCTTCTTGGTTATAATTCAAGGAAGGCATAGCACTGCTATGACATCACACTATAATGTAGCTGACATCACCATATGGCTTTTCCCCACCTACCAGGTAAGGTTACATTTGGCATGGAAACACAACAGAGATTAGGGTTTACCAAACCAAACTGTACCAAACCGTCCTGTCCTGAGCCACGTCCATCAGTGGAAACAGGGCTGAAAACAACAGGAGGCAGAATTTCTACTGTGATATTTGTACAATAGTGAACTGGATATGTTAACGTGTAGGAAACCAACTCACCTCACACATCAAAGTGTATTTTGCATATCCAGGGGTCACAGTATCAAGACAAATGCAGGACACCTGGATGTTCTTTGTTGTATAATTCAGTGCTCTTGTCTGTGAACAAAGGGTGTCCTTTGATGTGACTGTACAGCCTACAGCAACAAGGTGAGAAAATGATTTCTTATCAGCTTGCAGGATTTGACTTTTTCCAATGATCAAGGCTGTCCTGCCTGGGAGTGCTTCAATCTGGCAGGAGGGGGTACATGTTTAATGTATCACTTGAGTGATCAAATGGGATTTTCGACAAAACAAGGATCAGTTATTGCATTCCAGAAATTGTGGTCGTGTGTATTGGACAACCATTTGTGGGTTTTGCAACAAGAATAAACTTGCTGACAGGCTTTGCATCATATGATCAGAAGTGTTCGCAGTTTACAGTCAGCAAGATTGTCTCGAAATAAATCCAACTCATCCAAACAGCTGTGAGGTTGTTTCAGTTGCGTTTTTTGTTGCTGTGAATCAGAAAGTTCAAGGAGGGAAGTTTTTTTTACAACTAATCATTCAGTATTAACAATATTTTGCTGTTACTGATCATTATTTTGCGCTAGTTTTTTCAAATGGGATAAATAAGTTCTACCGTGCTGCAATCTATTTCATCCGCACTGGTGGGTTAATTACTGTTAAGAAATCATCAAAGTGTGTGTACAAGAGGCACAAAGAGACACAATGAAATTTACTTTGTTCTCAAATCATTTGTGAGCACATTTCAAGAGTTAACCAAGAATGCCAATGCGATTAAAGCAACCATTCGACTCTTTATTCCCTCTTTCTACTATGTCTTGTTGCCTCAGGTTTTATTTGAATGCTGAATCAGAGCATCAATAAAAGTGGGAATATGTGAAAATCTAAAACTCTTTGAAAGCTTTAAAACAAAGCTCCTCCAGGGTAAAGGAGAGATGTTACTGCTCTCCTGAGTGGCCTTTTCTATTTTTAAGTTTCCTGGAATAAGATGATTGAAGTGCTGCACTGAAAAGACTGACACTTCTGCTCGAAGTTAGTGCGTTCTGTGTTTATGTGTCAGTGTGGTCATTCAGTTTTCTTCTTTTTCAGCACTGAACCCAGTATGAAGGCCTATTGAAATGTTAATGTTTTTCTCTTGTTATTCTTTTTGGGCCAAATTATTAATGTACTGTATACTTTAATAATCCCAACTGGGGAATGTTTCTCTGCAAGGTCCCACAATGGTTTGCCTTCATTGCCAGTCCAGGAACTTGAACCTGGATTCTTCAGCCCCAAGACCACCTCTCCAACTATAAGAGCATATCCCAAAGGTGATAAAAGTTAATAATATAAGACATTATAGTTTTTTCTGAGATGTTCTGCAGGTGCACCATGCAGGAATGAAAATATAGCGAACATTTGCTCCTGTCTGTATTCTGTGGTCCTTTGTAGTCAAGTTTTCTGTCATGGTTGCTTCTTTAATTTTGTGGTTCTGGCATCCCTTGTATACTTCCTCAGTTTTGGTTCCTATCTCTCCTCCGCTCTGTTTCTCAATGCCACATCTGTTCTCAGTTAAGTTATTAGTTCCCTCAGTTCAAATTCTCCCTGCTTTTTTTTGCTTCTTGCCAGATCTGAATCATTCATGTCCAGGTTTGTTGTTGCTGTCTCTCCTTTGCTTTATGCTCCTTAATAATTCACTCGTTTTTATTTCTGAGTTTTGTTTTTTCTTTCTTTTTTTTAAAGTTTACACTCACCGGCCACTTTATTAGTTACACTTTGCGAGTACCAGGTTGGACCCCCTCTTGCCTTCAGAACTGCCTTAGTCCTTTGTGGCATAGATTCAACAAGGTACTGGAAACAATCCTCAGAGATTTTGCTCCATATTGACATGACAGCATCACTCAGTTGCTGCAGATTTGTCGGCTGCACATCCATGATGTGAATCTTCTGTTCCACTACATCCCAAAGCTGCCCTGTTGGATTGAGATCTGGTGACTGTGGAGGCCATTTGAGTACAATGAACTCATTATCATGTTCAAGAAACCAGTCTGAGATGATTTGCGCTTTATGACATAGCGCGTTATCCTGCTGGAGGTAGCCATCAGAAGATGCTACACCGATGTCATAAAGGGATGGACATGGCCAGCAACAATACTCGGGTAGGCTGTGGCGTTGACCTGATGCTCAGTTGGTACTAAGGGGCCCAAAGTGTACCAAGAAAATATCCCCCACACCATTACACCACCACCACCAACCTGAACTGTTGATACAAGGCAGGATAGATCCATGCTTTCATGTTGTTGATGCCAAATTCTGAGCCTACCATCCGAATGTCGCAGCAGAAATCGAGACTCATCAGACAAGGCAACATTTCTCCATCTTCTATTGTCCAGTTTTGGTGAGCCTGTGTGAATTGTAGCCTCAGTTTCCTGTTCTTAGCTGACAGGAGTGGCACCCGGTGTGGTCTTCTGCTGCTGTAACCTATCTGCCTTAAGGTTCAACGTGTTGTGCATTCAGAGATGCTCTTCTGCATACTTCGGTTGTAACAAGTGGTTATTTGACTTATTGTTACCTTTCTCTCAGCTCGAACCAGTCTGGCCATTCTCCTCTGACCTCTGGCATCAACAAGGCATTTGCACCCACAGAACTGCTGCTCACTGGATATTTTCTCTTTTTCAAACCATTCTCTGTAAACCCTAGAGATGGTTGTGCAGGAAAATCCCAGTAGATCAGCAGTTTCTGAAATACTCAGACCAGCCCGTCTGGCACCATCAACCATGCCACGTTCGAAGTCACTTAAATCACCTTTCTTCCCCATTCTGATGCTCGGTTTGAACTGCAGCAGATCGTCTTGACCATGTCTACACGCCTAAATGCATTAAGTTGCTGCCATGTGATTGGCTGATTAGAAACTTGTGTTAACGAGCAGTTGGACAGGTGTACCTAATAAAGTGGCCGCTGTGTGTACATATATTTATATATATATATATATATATAAAGTGCGACAGTTCATCTCCATTCCTTCTGTCTCTGTCTACAATTAGGTTCCTCTTGTAAACTTTTCCCAGTCAACTACTGTTGAAAGATGACAAAGTCCGACAATGTGAATATCACGGATAATCCTCCAGAGTGTTTACAATAAGCAAACATGTATGTGCTGTATTTCTCCATGTTGACGCAGCTAGAGTTAGCTGCCCACACTAATTATGCTCTGGCCTACTGAATCTAATATAGGCTCAAAACGGACAAATGATCATCTGGGGCCAACTTGGGTGATCATGAATGATCCCAGAAGAACTAATGGGAAATATGGTTATGGACTCAGTGGGAAACAAGTGGGCATTTGGCCAATAAGCAGAGAAATTCACACGAGGCCCACCCCATCCCATGTTATTGTATTAAACTCACATAGACAATTAAAAACAAACTAATATTAAGTCCTCACAGTCCTGTATTTCTCAGCTTACTCATTACATTTGAATTTTGGTTTGAGACTACAATGATCCCTCTCATGACGCTGCATCCGTGTCACATCACAACCAGCATGACGCATTAAAAGTTGTGCAGAGGCTGAAAGGTGATCAAAAGTGAGACTTTACAAATATTGGCAACAGCTAAAGGCTCATGCCACGAAGGTGTCTCATACTTGGTATGCAGGTAATGTCCAGCCTCAGTGTGTCCACTGTCAACACTGTACCCAGGGGACAGAAGTCTAACTCTGGGTTGCCCTGACATGACAGACTCTTTGTGATTTGGAAAAGTTGTGGAGGTCATAGCCTTGCTGTCAGGAAGGCAGAGAAAGAAGTAGAAAGGAAGACTGATTTGATTCCACAGAATGTAGCTGTAACATGTCAGGAGGTAATAATGCTGCTGCTTCTTGAAGATTCTTCAGACAAGGGGAGAATTAAGAGGAGAAAGAACAGTAGATAGAGATTACTGGAAGCAAAAAGGGAACGTTGGGGAAAAGACTGAGAAACAGAGAAGTGAAATATCTAAATTTCTCCACCACAGATGCGGAAACATTAAAACTCACTGATGCAGAGAAGGAACCAAACAAAAAGATTAAACAACAGTTGTTTAGCAGACTTTCCTGGGTGCTGCTCTTCTGAGGACATGAGTCATCCTTTTTAGGGAATTCAAACCTTCTTTAATTACACCTACGACCTTCGGGGGAAGGGGATGATTCTTCTGGTATCATGATCACAAAGTGTCAAAATCTATTTGATCTTTTTGACTCACATCTGCTGCTAATATTGTTTTTTTTTTTTCTGCCTATACAATTTCACTAATGTCAGATGAATTGAATGAGCAGCTTCTGTGAGTGCGTGTACATGTTATAAGCCCAATGTTGGATATAACTCAGACTTTAGTTTATTATTTGACCTGATGCACACTCCTATTTACGAATAGATAATCAGAAAGTTGATAGATTGAGCAAATTCATACTGCAGGAAATTTGTGATGCTCCATAAATTCCATATATAAACTGACATTAAGCATTCATTGCTAGGTCCACTTATTACTGTCAGGTTGGACCTTTTCCCTTCAAAATTGCCTTAGTTCTTGTCACAGATCAATGTGTTGGAAATATTCTTCAAAGATTTTGCTTCATATTGACATGAAAGAATCACAGAGTTGCTGCATCCATGATGAGAATCTCCCGTTCCACCACATCCCAAGCTGCTCTGTTGGATTGAGATCTGGTGACTGTGGAGATCATTGAAGTGCAGTGAACTCATTATAAAGGGATGGACATGGTCAGCAACTATACTAAAGTAGGCTGTGGTGGTTAAACCATGTCATGATTGGTACGAAGGGGCCCAAACAGGGCCAAGAAAATCTCCAACACACCATTACACCACCTGCAGCCTGAATGTTTCTCCATCTTCTGTGTGAAAATCCCAGGAAATACTGAGACCAACAATCATGCCACGTTCAAAGTCACTTAAATCTCCTTTCTTCCTCATTCTGATGCTGTTTTAACTTCAGTAAATTGTCTTCACCATGTCTACATTACTAGATGTATTGAATTGCTGTCATGTGATTGGCTGATTAGATATTTGTGCTAACTAGAAAATCTCTCTCATTTCTATTTTTCTACCTACCTTCTGAAGAAAGACTTTATAAGATATCATGGTAAAATCAACTCATATACATCCTTAAAAACACTGATGTCAGCCTGAAGGCTTGCAGTCGTTGAAGAAAGTCCCCCAAATGTCAAAGTTCACTCCCCTGGTACCAGAGAGGTAGTCTGATCAACCAATCGCAGGCTTGTCTTTGTGCTGCCCTGTGACTGTGGAGGAAACGAGAGACAAATGTGAAGCATGTTGTGGAGTGTTTGTGCATGAAGAGGATGATCTTGGATTAGATGTGATTGGGAGCTAGCGAGGGTCACGCAGTGTCAATGATGTGATGACAACAGACAAAGTGAGGAGACTGCCAGCAGAGCTGTTCACATACTGATGAGTCAGTGTCAGTCTGCTCTCACAGTGTTCATGCTTTTCTCTGTTATAGATGTAATTAAGGAATACGCTGGTGTTTGTGCAGGTAAAAATAGCAAAACATGGGAAAAGTAAGGTGTTAAGCTGAAGGAGCTTTCTTTACTCTTAAAGTTATACCGTGTAACTTTTGAACCCAGTGTTAACCAAATATTATGATACAATATATTCTATCATTATTATTAATGTAAGTAACTATAGCTGATTTCTGCGGTCAATATAGAGCACTTGACGCATGTCGTTGCTCCGAGGGGGGCTGCCATTCTAAAAAATCAGGCATTTAACTTCTCAGGAGCGGGCCGTCTCTCATTCAATCATGTAACCTGGAGCGCTTTGATTAATGGCTTGATGACTTAAAAATCAGCTTTTAAAAGTGGTCTACAAAACTTTTCCAAAACACAGACTGAGACTGTTTAATTTTGAGACAGTTGTGGCGCCTGTGGGAAGTTACAAGTTTAGTGCCCATAGTGGCCAAAAGTTACACGGTATAACTTTAAAGGTGCCATGACATCAAATTTCACTTGAGGTTTTGGGGATATAATATGATCTGTTGTGCACTGATGAGGCCATGAGAATGTGCAGAGTGAGTATCAAAGTTCCTGTTTATGGTCTGTCAGCTTTGTTTCTTTGTTAAAAAAAAAAAACAGTTGAATCAGGCAGCAGCTTATCATTCTACGTAGTTCTATCGTTCTACATAATTCAATTGCTCCAATCAGAGCACACCATCAAGCAAACAGCACCCCCCCCCCCCCCCCCTCCACCCTCCGCTCCGCTCTCACCCCCTCCCTTGCTGATTCAACCGCGTGAGTGGAGCTGAGTGCTATCAGTCAGGTCTGGGTTTTCGAACAAATGGATTTAAAAGAAAGCTTCTGCAGCAACACTGAGGGAGGCGACCACAACCTTGTTATTACCTGTAAATTTATTTATTTTCTAAATGCTGTCTTGTCTGATAAATGTAGCTCACTGTCTGAAATGTGTATGTTGCTAACAGCCTTTAGCAAACTCCAACCGCAGTGTGACCTACTTTCTCTGATCAATCTCCACTCAAAATGAAGTTAACCTGGTCTCCGGGTAAAGCTGCATATCATCACCGCACCCAACTCTTTCACTGAGGAAGGGAGGTCTAGCGTGCCAAAACAACCCCCCGCTGTAAAAAGTGACGTTTTTTTTTTCCTTTGGAGTATTCATATATGCAGTAATGTCAACTACATGAACTAGTTTTTCCTGCTGTGTCATCACTCCTTTAATATTAAAGGGATGCAGTGTAACCTTTGGCCACCAGGGGCACAAAACCTGTATCTTCCCACAGGCCAGAGAACTGTCACAAAATTAAACAGTCTTTATCTGTGTTTTGGAATCATGTTTGCAGACTACTTTGATCAGCGGATAGCGAAGTCATCGAGCCATAAAGCAAAGCGCTCCAGGTCACATGATCTAATGAGAGACGGATCAGCTCTTACAAATTACATTAACTGTTTTTTGGGGAGGGAAGCCCCCACCGGGGCACCCAACATTTGTCAAGTGCTGTATACTAACCCCAGGAATAATTTTTTATTACTTACATTATTAATAGTATGCACTGCCTGGCCAAAACAAAGTCGCCACCTGGATTTAACTAAGCAAATAGGTACGGGCCTCCTATTGGATAATTACTGGATGGGCAATTATCTTTCAGCTGGCAACAAGTTATTTAACCCCAACTGGTGCAATGACTTGCTTCTCATTTCCTAGACAACCATGTGGAAAGACACATCTGTGGTCTTAGAAAAGATGTTAGTCTGTCTGAGAAGGGTCAAATCATTGGCATCAAGAGGTGAAAACATCTAAGGAGATGCAGAAACTACTTAAACTGGGTTCAGAACAGTCAAACGCATTATGAAAAACTGGAAGGATAGTGGACCATCGTCTTCCAGGAAGAAATGTGGCCGGAAAGGCAGATGAAGTGATGCAGCATCATGCCTAGTGCTACTGTATGAGCCTGTGGGGGCAGTGTGATGATCTGGGGTTGCTGCAGTTGCTCAGGTCCAGGTTCAGCAACAGTATGAGCTCAGATAATGAGGTCAGCTGATACCTGAATATACTGAATGAGCAGGTTATTCCATCAATGGATGTTTCTTTCCTGATGGCACGGCCATATTCCAAGATGACCGTGCCAGAATTTATCGGGCACAGATTGTGAAAGATGGTTCAGGGATCATCAGACATTTTCACACATGGATTGGCCCCCACAGAGTCCAGACCTGAACCCCATTGAGAATCTTTGGGATGTGCTGTGGTCAGACTACAATCATCATCAAGATCTTGGTGAAAAATCGATGCAACAGGATGCAAATAAATCTGGTGACATTGCAGAAGCTTCTGGAAACACAGCGAATGCTGCCGCAATCAAAGCTAAAGGCGGTCCGACGAAATGTTAAATGTTTGACCTTTTTTTTGTTGGCGACTTTTTTTTTTTGGCCGGGCAGTGTATATGAAACTGTTAAGACAACTACTATTTGGGTCAAAAGTTACATGACATCCCTTTAATGAGGTTATGAAATTAAATTTGGTTAAAGGTAAAAAAAAAACGGTAAAATGAACAAATCACAGATGACTAACTGCCAACACAGTTTGACTCTGGAAAAGTGCTAAATTACTGCACACAGACTGGAACACAACTAGCTTGTAAGTTATTTGAGTTTTGTCATAAATTTAACACCAGAAGTCACCTCAATGCACTCAAAGACAATTAAACAATCTAATGGAGTCTAATTCAGTTATACACTACTTCAGATCAATTCATTATAATCCAATAAGTCTAGTTCATTATAATTGCAGTCATATCATGCCGGCTACAAGATTCCAAGTGAAGGAAACCAATGGACTGCATCAAATCTTCACTTTATGAGCGTGAATGGGGTGGTGTGAAATTCTCCCATGAACACGAAGACTGAACTAGATTCAGGAAGGGTAACCATGAGTCTCAACCAGCTGAAGTTTTATAGGAAAAGACAGACAGGAATGAATGAATGAAACCTTTAATGTCATTGTGCAGGAGATCAGTTGGAAGACAGTCACATGGTCACAATCACAAGTAACGAAAAAAGATTAACAGAATTACAAATATATGTACATATAAAAACTCTAAAGTGAATGTAAGAGTTAAAAGACACTGTACTGAATGATGTGCATCAAACGGCATGTTGGAAGTCGACATCAGCATCAACCTTTATGTAAAACAACCCCTAATAACACTGAGGTCCCAACACTTGTTCACATGTTTCAACTGCCGGGAGCGCAGATATTAGGGCAATGTTAAAGGATAACTTTCTTTTTTCAACCTGGACCTTATTTCTAGGAGTTTATATGAGCATTTACTCACTGGTAAGATCTCTGTATCACTTTTACTCCTTCAGGAGATTTTACGTTGAGTTGCCCTTCCTCGTACATCCAGTATAATGGGAGATATGGGGCAGCCTCTCAGTAAGGCATTATCTGCAGTAAAACTCCTTCATTTCACCAATATTTTAAGTAGAATGAATGAACGAATTAACCCTTAATGTCCACCCGCCAATCCAATTTCGCCCGGGAAGAATCCTGCTGCATTCCCACATCCCTCCAGTAGTCAGGGATGTTCCCCAGAACCTTCCTCCCAGATCAAGTATATCTATCTACGGCTTGCAACCCAGTGGGCGTGCCCTATAGTGGGCGTGTCGCATAGTGGGTAGGTCTGGTTAGGTTTAGGGGAAGGGTCAGGGGTAGGGCTAGATTTTACCGTGCTCTCATTGGCCTGGTGGGTGTGTCGTCGAGTAATGTCACTCTACGACATGCCCCTGTCTTGCGAGCCGCAGATAGACCCTTCTCTCCCAGATTGATGCCATAATCAGCGAGACATCTGATGTGCCTGGAGTGACATTCAAAATCATCAGAAAGTCACTCAGAGTAAAACCGGTAAAGTAGATAGATTAAATAAAAATAGATTTCATATTATTCCAAAAGGCTTATTTATTAAATAAATCTACAAAGACTAAAACTAAGGATGTTTTGCAACAATTTTAGTTAGTTTAAAGACACAACACAGTTTCAGTTAGCTATCGTTTTACAAAAAATAGTAATTTTTGTTTTCATTTCAGTTAACTAAAATGTTTTTTCAGTTTTAGTTTTCGTATACGTTAGTTTTAGTTAACTATAATAACCTTGGCATGAACAGAATTAGCAGGAAACTTACCACCGACAAAGTGCTCGCTACACAGCCGAGAGTTCTCCGATGGCTTCCATTTTATGGCAGTAACCCATTTAGCTCGTTGTTCAGGGTCAGCAGGCAGCTTATTAAGTTAAATCCCATCCTTGGGATGTCAATCGGAACATCCA
Source organism: Atherinomorus stipes (assembly GCA_023101725.1). NCBI lineage: Eukaryota > Metazoa > Chordata > Actinopteri > Atheriniformes > Atherinidae > Atherinomorus > Atherinomorus stipes. The sequence continues at coordinate 56,156 of JALJCO010010507.1, read as the reverse complement.
AGGGCAAAGCACAAATGTATCAATATTTTCTGTCAAGGCAAAATACAAGCTGGCCTTTAATTTTCCTAATTAATATTGTAGTGGTTGCTGTGGTTGGTTCCTGGTAGATGGGCTTGTTTGCATATTTTCTACAATGATTTGCGGCACCCTCTGTTCCTTTTGCACCATGAGTTAAATGTCCATTCAATCCCACGAGGCTCTCCCCATTTGTATCAAAACGTGCAGATAAAAATGATGCAATTTTTATTTTTAGGTAAGACTGTGTAAACTTTCATCAAGCCCAGAAGTACCATGAAAAGATGAAAATTCTTCAAGTTTATAAACAGTTATGTAGGTGCTTTGCATTACTCATATAGTCAAAATGTATTTCTATTACAGTAGATGTGTCTGTGATAACATAAGTAATGGTTTTACCATCTTATTGGTGGACCAGATGTAATGGGCTGGCAGACCAAATTTGGACCCCACTTTGGGCACCCCTGCCTTAGATAATCTTTGAAAAAAAGACTGTTTAGTTTTGCAGTTAAATAATCTAATGTGTTTATGGTCCATTGGGAATGAGAAGCAGCTTTTTCAATGTTTTTCTCATAAAGTTTAATTGTCTTCTTTTTATGTTGTTTAAAAAAAAAAAGTGCTATAATGCCAAACATTTCAGGTCTGCCAGTGTGGAAAGATTCCTGTCAAGTCCTGTGTCAGCGCTGCTGATAATCAATATGGATAAATGCTAACGGCCCACTGAACGTCAGTATCGGTGGTCCATTCAATGTGAACGCCCTGTTGGTAGTTCAGTGTCCTACGATGTTTCTTGTTACTTAGCACTGAACAATATTAGCATTGAACTGATCATAGGAGAAAAAAAAAAACATCCTCTCAGTCATGTAAATGAAACTATCCATGAGTCAGTCATCAAGTTTCCTTCAAGATGATCTGAAGATGTAAAAAAATACACCTATACACAAAAATAATGTTATTGGGCAGTATACCAGTCTACCACGGTTAATTTAGTGAAATTACAATAATGATATTTTTTTTTCTGCATTAGAAAATGTAACTTGTTCTTTTATTTCATTGTTCCCAAACAAGCAAGTTGTGCAGACACCATGGCAAAGCACCATCATTGAGTTAATGACCATGCAATTTTGCACCATTAGGTGTCGGTATCATGTAAATAAGTATGGGGACCTTACTGTTATTCATGGTTTTTTCATGCATTTCTGAGATCAGGTTGTTGGCATCAGTCCAGTTCTATAGGGTTAAATGGATGTTTGACTCTTGGGTAGAAGCTGTTTCTCAGAGGTGCATGTTCTTTGAACTCTTCCAGATGGCAGAAGAGAGAACAGATGATGGCAGAAGGGTGGGTTGCATCTTTTCAGGTGTTGAAGCATCTGTGAACGTGACATGTCCTGAAGATGTCCTGCAGAGTGGACAGTAGGGACTCTGATTGTTTTATGACAGGTGTAAATGACTTGTTAAATGCTTTTTTTTTTTGTCGGTCTCTTTCAGGGTTTCATATCCAGCTGTTAAACCGTATGCCAGCATACTCATGATGGGACAACTGTAAAGGCCTTAAGCAGCTCAGAAGACAAATTGTTTTTCTATGTCCATTTGTAGAGCTGCTGCTAAGCTGCTCTGTTGCTCATTATGCTTGTTTCCTAAGGGTCACTTATAAATTATTTAGTGTATTTTTATGTTTAAAGTCTCTTTTCATTTTTGGATATCGGACAAACACCTCTGCTGTCACTTGAAATTGACTTATGAAATAAACATAGACCAGAGGAAAACCTGATATGGGGAAAGAATCACATACTGTATGTAGGGTTATGACAACAGTGACATGTACAAATATACATGAAGTTTGAAGAGAGCAGGGTGAAAAACATCAGCTGCCAAGAGTAACGGCAACCGTAGGAACTGAAAAGATGAGAGGCTATCTCGCTTCAGGTAAAAAAAAAACCCCAAAAAACAGGGGGGAGCCACTTGTCCTAGTCTTTGATATCAGTAGAGAAAACCCTCTTTAACATGGATTTTAGAGTTCTGTTGCATCTCTCCACCAAGCCATCTGTCTCGGGCAGTAAGGGTTGCTCTAAATGCCTTTGATGCCTGAGAGTTTACACACCTCACTTGGGCCTAACCTTGTTTCTTTTTTACCCTTGCTCCTTGCCACTTAAATCAGATGGGTAGGGCTGAAAGTCACCCCAGGGATACCTCTTCAACAATCGCATATGTCATCTGTGATCTCTGCTGGCAAGCAGATGCATGCTGAGCTGTTGCCAGAAATCTCAATCAAGTCATCTACAGCTGTGGATTAACGTTACCAAGCAAGTCCGATTTGTGCATGACATTCCTGCTTGTGTTGCATCCCACAAAAGACGTCCATGTAAATGAAGACCAGCAGCAAGGTTGCTGAAGTTTTTATAGATCATACTAACTCTGTAGATTATCAGTGCTGCCTACAGAGCCCGGCTGGTTTTCAGCCTGGTAGCGTTTATGTTCTCATACCGTAGTGCTAGCAATTTTTTTTCATGTGCATTTTTCAAAAGAAAATGATAGTTAAACATTTAAACAATGATAAACTAGACAATATTTTTTTGGACTGAGTAGCAGCCATCTACAGTCGTCCTCAAAATTATTCATACCCTCCAAAGAAAAGGCTAAATTCACTATAGTAATTCAAATAGCAGGAAACTAATAATAAATAAAAATTTACAAAATTATAATTTAGTGAATTAAATTATTGTTTTTGAATTGTGGTTGAAAATAACTAAAAAAACAAACAAACAAAACTATTTCAGACACTTTATAGCACCTTTCCAATGAACAATGGACCAAAATACCTGTGAAGAGGTGTACTGTAGAAGTCTTTTTGAACATTAGAGAAAACACCTGATTGCAGTGATTGCCTCAAAGTGTTGTTCAACAAAAGTTTAGCTTCAGCTCCCCAACATGCTTGTTTAATTTTTTTTTATTTTTTGTGTGCTTGTTTGAAATATTTTTATTGAACCACAATACAAAGTCAATATCATGATTTTCATAGAATTTTTTACTTCTTATTACTTTTGTCAATTTTATCTTATTTCAGTGACAGCTGATTTTTCCCCTATTTAATTCGAGGGTATGAATAATTTTGAGGACGACTGTAGCTGGTGATCCGCCAATTCGTCATACCCCTCTGTTTGAAGTGTGCTTCTGAAAACCCTTACAGTAGTTTGAAGGGGTATTTACTACTACCACTTACTCCTACTTAGCCTAGTACAACAGCCTGACGAACACCATGTATGAGATACACGGCAAGTCAGTCTGGGCTCCCTTCGTTGGAGACTGATTTCCAGTTTGAGACGAGAGGCGGGACGAAAAGGAACAAACTGAACCAGAGAGAACCAATTAGAAAACATGGAAGGCTTTCTGTAAGAGGAAAGTCCTCAGAGTAGCAAGTGTTTGCGGTTTTAAGGACATGTGCAGCTCATTTAAGACATCAGAAAGGGCATCGTTATATCGTTGCTCCTCTGCAGCCGCCATTCTGACTGTTTATGGTTAGAAAACTGAGTTGCAGAAAAAGACGTGTCGTAAAGTCCCTCCTCCCGCGCAGACTGGTCCAGTCAATTTTTTACCAGAGTGGAAATCACTTTCCAGTAGAGGGAACCCAGACTGACTCGCCGTGTGGCGTTTATTGCTTCTCCATCTGATTATATTTTGAATAAACTGAAGAAGGCGCAGTTTTGAAGTTAGCGGAGCATTATGAGGTTGATGTGTCAGATAAACCGCTGAAGGAGAGCATTAAGGCTGCGTTGCGACGGGAGCTGGTGGAGTTGGAAGTTTTATCTGCAGTTCAGGAGGAGGGGACGGAGGAGTCTGTCTCAATGTCTGGTGGCTTGTCTGTTTCTGAGCAGGGTTTAACGTTTGAGCAACGGAAAGAGTTGTTGTTGTTGCAGTTGGAACATGACAGAGCTGTACAGGAGTCAAAAATTAAGGAACGGCTTGAGCTTGAGCGTTTACGCACACAGGTGGAGAAAGACAAGTTGGAGTTGGAAGCGCTGCGTCTGACCATGGCTAAACGTGATGATGCGGAGCTGTCAGGGAATGGACGTGAGAGTCTGCTTACTACTGACAACTTGCGTTGGTTGCCTCAGTTCAATGAGAAAGACCCTGACTCTTTTTTTGTGTTGTTTGAGCGGGTTGGCAACATTAAAAAGTGGTCTGAGGATGAACGTGCCTTGATGCTTCCGTGCGTACTTACTGGAAAAGCGCAGGAGGCGTATTCCGCTTTGTCCAGCACTGACAGTCTTATTTATGGTAAGATCAAGTTAGCTGTGTTGAAAGCCTATGAATTGGTTCCTGAGGCCTATCGGCAGCGTTTTAGGACTTGGGAAAAGAAAGGTGGACAGACGTATGTTGAGTTTGCGAGGGATCTGTCTTTACACTTTAAGCGCTGGTTATCGGCGTCTGATGTTACCAACTTTGAGGATTTATGTAACCTAATCGTGTTGGAGCAGTTTCAGGATGATCTGCCTGAGCGGGTTGCTACTTATGTTAAGGAGCAAAAAGCGACTACTGTCGAGGATGCGGCTGTTTCCGCGGATAAGTTTACTCTCATCCATAAAACCAGGTTTGGGGGACGGGGATCTCCTAAACGCAGTGCGGCTGTGCGCGACAGATCAGATGGTGCGTGTAAGTTTGTTCCAGCTAAACTGGACTCTAATCTTATGGCTGCAGACCGTAGTAGAATGTGTCATTATTGTCGTGGTTTGGGACATTGGAAAGGTGAGTGTCCAGTGCTGAAGGCGCGACGTGGGGTGGAACGACGTGACATTAAGCCGGCGGCACTTGCAGCTCCTGTCTATGAACGCGTTTCTGACGCAAATGTGTCCTCAGTGTGTGGTTCTGGTGTGTTAGCTGCCTATGCTCCATTCATTAGGAACGGATTTGTTTCACTAGTGGGTAGCAACACCAAAGTTCCCACTAAAATCCTGCGAGACACTGGAGCTTTTGATTCGTACTTGTTGGACTCTGTGTTACCGTTGACTGCTGATTCTGATACTGGGGAACGCATCCTATGTCGGGGCATGGGTTTAACGATTTTACCCATCCCAGTACATCAGGTACACTTGGACTGTGATCTGGTACGGGGTAATGTGTCTGTTGGTGTGCGCCCTGGCCTACCAGTTAAGGGCATACATCTTATTCTGGGCAACGGTTTGGCGGGTAGCCGTGTTTGGTCAGATTTTTCCTCTCGTGAGTATGGTCGAGTTGAGCCAGATGGTCCTTGTGATGATCTGAACGAGGAATGGATACTTTCTGGTGCGCCGGCGAGGAGCTCGGCCTCCCCCCCCTCCCCTCCCCCCCTTCTGGGGGTGTGTGGGGATGTAGTTTGTTTGGGGTTTGTTGAAAGCCTTATAGTAGTCCATTTACTTTACTGTGGTTTCTGTTTCGTCCTCAGGTGACGGTTCTTCAGCCTGTGTGGTCACTCGCGCAGCCAGCAGGGCGGATGCGGCGGTGACGTCATCTTCTCAGGACGACCTGTCAGTGACCGGGTTGGATATGTCAGATTTCCCACTTAATGTGTCACGTGATGATCTGCGGCGTGAGCAGCGCAGTGATGTCACTTTGAAGAGTTTATTTGAAGGTGCGGTGTCGTACTCTGACATTAGGAGTGCTGCATGCGGTTATTTTGTGCATGATGACCTGTTGTTCAGGAAATGGGTTCCTGTTGACGATGAGTCTGTGGGGGTTCCAGTGTTTCAGCTGTTGATCCCCAGCGCTTTTCGTGCAATGGTGATGAAAACTGCGCACAACGATGGTGGACATTTGGGTGTTAAGAAAATGTATTATAACATCCTTAAACACTACTTTTGGCCTCGTATGAAGCACGATGTGTCTGCTTATATTAAAACATGTCATGTTTGTCAGTTGACCGGCAAGCCGAACAAGAACAGTTATGTTTCCCCCTTACAACCCATTCCTGTGGTCTGTGACCCTTTTGAACATCTGATCGTGGACTGTGTTGGTCCGTTGCCCGCTTCCGCGTCTGGGTGCAAGTATTTGCTCACGGTGATATGCTTAAGCACCCGATACCCTGCCGCTTATCCGTTGCGCTCGATCACCACTAAGGCTGTGGTTAAGGCCTTGACACAGTTCATTTCGGTTTTTGGTGTTCCACGGGTCATCCAAACCAATCAGGGGTCTAACTTTTCAGCTCACATGTTTGCACATGTTTTGAAGCTTTTGCGTGTGGATCATCGTCAGTCCTCTGCTTACCATCCTCAGAGCCAGGGAGCTTTAGAGCGGTTCCATCAAACTCTTAAGTCTCTTCTGCGGGCTTATTGTACAGAGTTGGACAGGGACTGGGAGGAGGGACTACCGTGGATGTTACTGGCAGCGAGGGAGGCTGTGCAGGAAAGCACAGGTTTTAGCCCAAATGAGCTCGTTTTTGGTCACTCTGTTAAGGGTCCTCTGGCTGTTCTGAGGGATGGGTGGGTGCGGGGACAGCCACCACGGAATTTGGTTGATTTCGTGAATGGGTTCAAGCAACGGTTGTTTATGGCCTGCAATCTGGCTAAGGAGCGGCTAATTAGTGTGGCTCAATGTAAAATGAAACATCTTTATGACCGTAAGGCTGAGCACCGTGGCTTTGAGCCAGGTGATCAGGTACTTGCTCTGTTGCCTGTTGTGGATTCCCCTTTCCAAGCACGGTATACTGGTCCATTTGTGGTAGCTGAAAAGCTATCAGATGTCAATTTTATGATCAAAACTATGGGGCGCAGAAAATCAAGGCAGTTTTACCATGTTAATCTCCTGAGACCCTATTATCCACGTATGTCTGACCCGGATGTTCGTCCCGCTCTAGCCATCTGTCCAGACACTGAGTCTGATGGAGTGCCTGACCCTGATGAGGGGCTACTTTGCGGTCGGCTCAATAATTCCACAGTACTCCAGAATCTGGATAAGCTGTTGTTCCATCTTCCTTGTTCACAGGGTGATGAGCTGACTGGGCTGTTACGCGGTTATCTTTGTTTGTTTGGAGATGTACCCTCATGTACAACTTGGGTGGAATATGATATTGATATCGGGGATGCGCCCCCGACTAAACAGCCCTTTTATCGTATGGCCCCTGCTAAACGGGCTCTGTTGGAGCGGGAGGTTGGCTATATGCTTCAGAATGGGATCGCCAGGCCCTCCTCGTCTAGCTGGGCTTCTCCGTGCATTTTGATACCTAAGCCGGATGGCACTCCCCGGTTCTGCACGGATTTTCGGAGGGTAAACGGGGTGACCAAGGCTGACTCTTTTCCATTACCGCGGGTCGATGATTGCATTGATCAGGTGGGCTCCGCCACCTTTTTGTGGGTATCGTCCTTTTATGGGGGAGGGTGTGACGGCCCCATTAGGTGTGGCCTGTCATCAGAGCACCTGCTCTGGGTGGCTGGTCATTTAAAAGCTCAGATGACTAACTTTCTGCCGCTCTCTGCTTCCCTCCACAGCCTGGTTTGTACATGTGCTGATCTGCATCCGCATTACACCGCTGATTGTTCACTTATATATTTCGCACACACTTAATTTTCTTTAATAAATTATTTAGAAAAGTCGCCATTGTCGCCTTCCCTCTTTTTTGTCACGGCTTGCCACGCTGGTCGTGACAAGGTGCAATTTACATATTGTATAGATAAATAATATGCAAACCAATATACACTACTCACAAAAAGTTAAGGATATTTGTTTTTTTTGCATGATGTCAGAATGACCATAAAATCCACTGCGACTTGCCCAAGTGAACTGAATTAGACTTTCTCTAAACTTTTAGATGCACATGCACATTGTTCAGTGGTTGAATATGAACACTTTATATATTTTCCTGAAATTATAACCGAAAGTTGAATATTCCTAACTTTTTGTGAGGAGTGTATTTCAAGCATTCATTTGTGTGGATGTTGCAGATTAGGACTTGCAGCTTAAGAAAACCTTAAAATTCAAAGACTCAAAAAATTAGAATACTGCATGAAATCAATTATAAAAGGGTTTTTAAAGCAAAAAGTCAGGCTCTCTAAAATAAAATCTTGCATCTGTACTTAACACATGGTTTGGGCCCTTTTGTATGAATGACTGCCTCAACCCGGCATGGCATGGAACCAGCTTATGGCATATCTTAGGTGTTATGGAAGACTTAAACTCTTCTTTATTGTTTGGTCTCTTCCCGTTCAGCTTTGTCTTGACAATACCCCACATGTTTTCCATGGGGTTCAGGTCAGGTGAGTTTGTGGGCCAATCAAGCAAGGTGATCCCATGGTTGTTGAACCAAGATTTTGTAGTTTTGGCAGAGTGAGCAGTTGCCAAGTCCTGCTGGAAGATGAAGTCTGCATCCCCATACAGCTGGTCCACTGAAGCAAGCATGAAGTGCTCCAAAATGTCCTGGTAGACGGCTGCATTTATGCTGGACTTGATGAAGCACAGAGGACCAACACCAGCAGCTGACATGGATCCCGGGTCATCACAGACTGGGAAACTTAACACTGACCATCTTCTCCAGGCTGCTGTCAGCCCTCCGGCTTGTACACCGTTTTCTTCCACACGTCTTTCTTCCACTTAACTGTCCATTAATGTGCTTTGAGACAGCACTCTGAGAACATCCAGCTTCTTTTCTATCACTTTTTTGTGTCTTTCCCACCTTGTGCAGGGAGTCAATGATGGTTTCCTGCACAACTGTCAGATCAGCAGTCTTCCCCATGATTGTGAATTCTTCTAAACCAAGACAGAGACTTTTTTAAATGCTTGGGGCACTTATGGACATGTTTTGGATTACTTACCTGATCAGAATGTGACACTCTGAACCTACAATACTGGAGCTTTTCACAGTATTCTCATTTTTTGAGTTTTTGAATTTGAGGTTTTCTTAAACTGCAAGTCCTAATCAGCAACATCCAAACAAACAAAAGCTTGAAATATATTGATTTCCATAGTATTTATCTATACAATATGTAAATTGCACCTTTAAAGTTGAATTACAGAAATACAAGAACTTTTTCCAGACATTCAAATTTTTTTGGGTAGTACCTGTATTAGATCACAGACAGTTCTCACTTAAAACTACCATTCAAACAGAAATTATTGCTTTGGAAAAAGTTTGTTTGTTTCTTTCTTTCTTTTTAAAAAATTTCCTCTCATTTTAACTCATTACAACATCAGGTTTAGAAATGATGGAGCGCTATGAGGACGTAAATAAAAAGTATACAGGACAGGTATGTGTGAAAAACAAAGATTATTCTAAATATCAGTGTTACATCTTCTCTTTGTGCTATTCAGCTGAACATGAGTGTAAGAGGCTTTCCACACCACATCCCTTCGTTTTAGCTAGAAGCTAACATCAAGTCATTAGAATGACAGCAGGCAGCTGGTCACCTCCATTTGACCACAAACCACATCAACACGTATACATAAGGTTTTATTTATGACTAAAACTACGCTAACTATGAATGCAGGTGTGGGCTTTACTGACCGTTGATGAAGTGTTCGCTGATAATATGTGTGGGTTAGCGGCTGGTGGAGGGGCTGCCATGGTTTACTGTACCAGGGGACCGAGGTGAGTTTGATAGCACTGATCCTCAGGTTTTTCCTCTCAGGGTGTGTCGGACAGAATGCAGTAAAGACACAACCCCAGCTTTTATTCCCCTGGAGGTTTGTGCAGCCGATTGCAGAACAACCGTCTGGTATTTTCCATCAGTGTAATTGTGTGTTTCTCTGTCTCGCTCTCAGCCTACAGGCATCAAGCAAGAGTCTTTTTTGCCAGGGGGCGCTACCTACAGACTGTGACGTCACAAAATTACAGCGGATAATGCCTTATATAGAGGCTGCCTTGTCTCTCCCATTATATGGATGTACGCCGAAGGGTTACTCAAAGTAATATCTCCCAAAGGAGTCAAAGTGATGCAGAAACTTCACCGGTGAGTAAATGCACGAATGAACAGGTTGAAAAAAAAAAGAAAATTATCCTTTAAGTGTTTGGTGTTGGGGTTAAATGAACAGAGTTGATCATGTGAGAGTTAAGTTTGACTCTGCACAGACACAATTAGGCTCCGCCCACATATTGAACTGCAACAGTTTTGTGAATGAGTTGGTACCATTACCTGCCTGAAGTTTTGTTCCTGCAGCTGAAACTGAATTTGAAAATCTTTTGATAATACAGACAACCACTGCTCATCAAATATTTTCCTTAAAACAGATTATGGACCAATTAAATCGGTTTCCTCCAGAGAACTGAATGTCAACAGTCAAACGTTTGAAATTATTACATCAGCAGATGCTTTTTTTTTTTCACCATCTGTCTTAAAACTGATTTAATGCTGTGAAGATGTACCTGTGGTTAAGTGGTTAGTGAGTTTACCCTTCACACGGAGGACACACAGTATGTTCAATTCCAGGTTGCATTCATTATCCTGTCTTTGGTATATAATCTACGTTTTGGAAATGAAACTAACATTTTTAAGAGTTCATATTTAACACGCTACAGTGTTTATTTTGAATTGCTTTGTTTATATTTCAAAGGGACTAGAGGCAAGATTAAGAAATTAAACTCGCGACTGCCCCGGCTGGCGCTTCAGGTAACTGCAGCCACGAGCCAAGCCGTCACGGGAGCGTGCACAAACTGAAGCTGTAATGTTGTTTACTACACTTTTTCTTTGTAGTTACACTTTTTAGTGTCTTTCAGTTGATCTGGATTGTTTGCTGACGGCAGAAGAATCCATAACTATCGCTTACAGTGTTTAAATTTACCGCGACCGTCTTCTTCCTCTATCAAAACTGTCGGGGACACGGATGCAGCGTCATTTGACGTCACATCCGCAGGGCAGCGCGGGAAATTCGGCCACTGAATTGCAGCGCATTATGCAGAACACAGCCTGTTCAAGGCAACGGAGAGAGACGTGGGTGGGCTCGTTAATTTAGGTTTTTAACGCTTCATCATCCATAAGTATTAAAAAACTGGACATGCTTGTTCATTCTTTCGTAATTCCTGCCTCTAGTCCCTTTAACACAGCTGTGGGAGTTCACAAGTGTTAACACTAACCAAGTGGTAAATATTTAACTATTTTGAAAATGTCAGTTTAACCCAAAAAGGTGTGGAGCTACATAAACCCTCAAAAAGTGTCATTCTTTATCAATTGTTTCAGGTTCAACTCCTACACGTCAATACTTTTTGTGACATCTTTTCAATTCAGCTCTCCTTTTCAAATTAACTGGTCTGATAAGACAGGGGTTGTTATGAAACAATCTTAAGGGATATGTAATAACACGATCAAGGATATGAAGAGAGTGAGCAGGTCTTTACATTTTCAGAAGAGTAAATTGAGTTTAATAGAGCAGAAAAGGCCATATTAAGGATGTTATTTTTAACATATACATGAATATTAAAGTTGTTTATTGCAGTTTCTTCATCTTACCGAGCACTGAGATAAAGTAGTGGTTTTAATCACATTAAGTTTTCATGATCTGCTCTCATGTTGATTTTTTTTATTGGTTTAATGTGGGCTCTGAGGGAGAAGATAGACACACTTGCAGGGTTGTGGGAGGCTGGTAGGAGGTGGGAAATTGCAAAGAAGTATGTGAAACTGTATCTGCCTCCTGGTGTAAACGCTGGGTTGTCATGGTTTTGGATGGCAAACAATGTTGTCCTTAGTTCTAAAAACTGAGATCTGCCCCATCATAATCAGGATGGATGTAATCTTGCTGAATTAGATCAGGTTTGCCCTAAAACTTTTGGCTGTCATCTGTGGGGACTGCACGATCAAGTGACACTACCCAGAAAGCCAAGGGTGACAAGATCACGTGTATGTTTTCGCTAGTCATATTTGGCAGGGGTCTAGAAGTGTATGGGTACTGTCTGAAGGGAAAACAAGATTTCAGTGATAAACAGGGACTAACTATCAGGTTGACAGAAGAAGGAAAAAAATATTTTTTTAACTGAATCACCATCAAATAAGCCCGATTTTGACTCTCTTCCATGTTTTTTAACACTAACACAGCACTGAATAGCTGTAAATATGCTACAATTTTTGTATGATCTGATTAGTCGACTAATCGGCAAAATAATCAGTGACTATTCGATGGGTCTTCAAAATAATCGTTTATGGCCCTAAAGACATGACTTCTGAGCAAAATCCACCTTCTGTGCCGTTGCTTGGAATTTGAGCAACTACACTTTCAGCAGGTTGATGTCAGACAGCCTGTATGATCCCAAATACGTTAGGGGCTAATGCATACTAAGCAAGGGGTGCTAGCTAACCTGTCTCTTGAACTTTGCTTTAATAGTAAGTACCAGTAAAGTTGTTTTTGTCATTTTTTTAGGTAAAAAACTTGAAAATATGTAACAGAGAAGAGCAAACATGATGGAAAAATAACTGCAGTTCAAAAGTTGAGGCTAAAAGCCACCTGCTGTGTTCATGACAGACATCAGGGCTGTGACAAAAGGACACAAGAGGAGTTAGACTGGGCTTCTGAAACATTCATGTGATATTTCTATAGACAGCTTTTCTCTGCAAACACATAAATCCAGTTTGCATAGACTGACATATGCCTTTTGATCTCCATTCCACTACTACATATAGCAGAGTATTTCAAAGGATCACAGTAAAATACACATTTCTCTTTTTTTCTCTTATTTCTCAGAGCCTGTTTTGTAATGAGATGCTTAATGGTGTCACCACTTTAAACTGAAATATCAACAAGACTGTCACTTTGGATCCTGAAACAGATTATGATGAAACTGGCTTTTTTCTTTTTTTAAATGGCACTATGAGGTTGGTTTTGAATGAGACATTTGATTAGATAATATCAAATTTTGTTGACTAATTTTCATTATTATTAACAGTCATTGATGGAGTATGTAATCTTGGGGGAACACTATACACACCCTTAGTACCACATAGGGGACTCAGTCTTTTGTTGGCTGGACCAAAGCCTATCTCTGTAGCCACTAGGCTACCACATATATGTATGTTTGTCACATTTGGAACATTAAAGAATTGGTGACACGACCTTGACTTCATGTAATTTTGCAATACAGCAAGACAAAATAAGTAGTTCTGTGCAGTCAGAAGCCAATCAGACTTGTATTCACATTAGGGGTGCATGATAATTATCAGCCTGATCAGTTATCTGGATGAATTTACAGAAGAAAGGCTGAGTTAACGAGTTGTGAAAGACACATGGGAAATACAGTGATTGTAAATATTTTGGAGATGGTAGGACTGGTGTTATATTTCAGTTTATTAAGATAAGGATGGAAGGAAGGACACATCTTTGGAAGCAGCCGGAGAAGTCCTGTTATAATTAAGGAGCAGTTGTCTCTCTCCATACATGTAGCTGCATCACTGATCAGATTAACAAACACTGGTGGAGGACGAATATTCCAATAGACATGACTGTGGTTCCCTGTATTAGAAGTCTCAACACATTGGTGGCCGAAGCTCCAGTAAACAATGACTCCAGACAAGAGATCTTTACTGGCAGTGATGTATAGGAGAGCTACTACTGGTAACTGGTAAGTCCGACCTGCTTTATCTACTTCTAATGTAACTCAGGATCTGTAGACAACTTAAATAAACAAAACATTAACTGGCAATACAACACAAAGGCTAAGCCATAACTGTTCATCAGTGAAATGGAAAAGTAACATATGCCTCTTTTCCACTAGCGCTTACTCAGCTCAACTCGGCTCGTCTCTACTTGGTTTGTGGGGTTTTCCACTGGGAGTTTCCGGGATGAGTAGATATTTTTATGGTACCTACTCTGCTGAGGTTCCAAGCAGGGCTGAGTGAGGCTGAAAAAATTATGTCTACAGACTGGAGGTCACTGATTGGCAAGGGAGTGGCTTCCCCAGACGAATCATCAGTGATGTCACTACAGTAGAAAGCAACATCCAACCCAAAGACTCACTGCTTAAAACGGACTGGAGTTCAGAACACCTGCTTGTAAGGTTCGTTTGGGCTGGTGTGAAGGTACACCAGTTTTTTTTTTTTGTCCGGACTAAAGAACCATACCGAGACCACCTCTAGAGGTCGGTCTAGGTACAGTTCCATGTGGACTCCAGTACGGTGCTCTGATGGTGAGAACAATCCACGGCCTCTATTTGGCCCATTTACAGAAGTTCCCTTCATCCTATATGATAAATGAAAGAGAAACTACTGGAGAGATCGCCGAGGAAGTTTCTGAGATAAAGATGGTTCACATTAGGAGCTAAGCCTGTTTTCTGTTAGTGTCTTGCAACACATCTTCTCAGTGGAAAAAAAAACAAACCCAAAACTTGAATTGCTCTCGTGCTGTATGAGAGTTCCATGCTGTAACAACAGCAGTATTTGTGCTTGCTTCATAAAGCAATGCTAATAATATATCACCACAACAACGAGCAGAAGAACACAACAAACACAGACGCATTTTTACCGGGATTCATCTTCTTCACTTGCTTTGCCATCAGTTTCAACACAAAACAGTATTTTCTTAACAGCGTGGCCACGTGCCTGGGGTGGTGTTACGTCCCAGCTCTGCTAGGGGTTAGGGACGCAAACAAAAGAATGGTTTTAAGATGTTGAAAGGTGGAGTGAAGATGTTTTATTGTTCAGGGGTGAATTAAAGCATTAACAAAAACCTGGAAACTGTAACTGAAAAGGAGATGGGGTTAGCGATGCTGCTCAAAGGAACAAATAAAAAGACAGACAACCCTAACGCTGAAAGGGAAACCAAATGGGGAAAAACACAAACTTAGGCTATGAACCAAAAAGGGAGCAAGCAGCACCATAAACTAAGACCTGTAACCCAAAACTCAACTACAACAAAAGACCTAGCTATCCCAACTCCAAACTACCAGTGAAAGTCAAACACAAAGGGGAATCTAACAACTAAATCATTAACCAAACTAAAACACCTGGGGCCTTCCCCCCCCCCTCTTCCCCCCTCCAAATCAAAACTAAAAGACAAAGTTAGTCAAACTAAAGTCACCAAAACATAAACTAAGGACAACTGTTGCCAGGCCAAGCAGTTGCCAATGAATGAAGGTGTGCTGGGTTCTTTTGTAGCCAGCTGCTCCAGGTGAAACTGATCAGCAATCAGGAGGGTGAGGGAGGAGATGGTGGTGGGGAGCCAGGCTTAAAGGCCCTTTCAGATAGAACGCGTTTTTCGCCGAGTTCACCGCGGGGTAGGGCGCAGACTCAGCGGCAGACCCGGCGGCAGCAAACACGTCAGGCACGCGTTGCTAAGCGACAGACCAGGAAGTGTTTTCTCCCCGGCACGCTTCGTTGTGAGAGATGTACATCTCATGGTCGCAGCAAAGAGCTTTGCTCCAAGGGAGGAGGAGGAGATCAGCAGCAGATAAAAGGGTGGGGGTCCACCTGATCCTGATAACAAGGCAGAACGTGGGGAGTTCAGGCTCGTCCGCGAGCTGCATTCTTTCACACAGACCGCTTCCAGGTTTACTTCAGGCTGAAAAATGACCACTTTTTTTCCCTGAACTGGCCTTTCCTATTGGACGCGCTAGGATGTCGTCACAGCGCGCTGCGCCCGAATTAAAAAATGTTCAATTCGAGCGCGGCGGCATGCGCCCACCTTGCGCGCCGCGGTGCTCCGCGGCATGGCGGAACGCGCTGCCGCGGCGGTACCACATACACAATAGGGGATTATCACGCTTACCGGAAGTTGCCGGCTTTTGACACTTCCTCTTCCGGGCCATGTTAACGACAGCCGTTCCTGCTCTGTTATACTGTTTAAATCCGATAAACTCCAAACATACTTAAGTTTTCATTCTAGACTGAAGTGATACTGGATCAAAAGCTGGATCAAAGCGATCGATTCGCCGCGGTGAAGGGCTGAACTTTATAATAAAACACACGTTTGTTTGTCCCCGGTGGGGCACGACACCGGCACTTCACAGCATGCTAGCATTAGCCAGCTAGCGTTTACTGACGTGCTTAACATTGTGCGTCTTAAAACACACAAACATCTGAAAATCGGGTCTGTACCTCCCCGTTTCCAGTGGAACAACTGGGGACTGCCAAGAAAGGAGACGCTTTCAGATGATTGTGTGTTTTCAGCCGCACAAAGTTAGGCACGTTATCAAGCTGGCTAATGCTTACAGGCTAACACGACTGTGCAGTCTGCCGGCCACAAACAAACGTGTCGTTTTATTATAAAGTTCGGTCCTTCACCGCGGTGAATCAGTCGTTTTAATCCACTTCTTCCTCAGCATCACTTCAGTCTGGAATGAAAACTTGGCATTGGCGTTTATCCGATTTACAAAGTTTAACAGAGTAGTAGCTGGCGGACTTTTGTTAGCAGGTTAGCATTCGCCAGCTTGATGACGTGCCTAACTTTGTGCGGCTGAAAACACACAAGCATCTGAAAGCGTCTCCTTTCTTGGCAGTCCCCAGTTGTTCCACTGGAAACGGGGAGGTACAGACCCGATTTTCAGATGTTTGTGTGTTTTAAGACGCACAATGTTAAGCACGTCAGTAAACGTTAGCTGGCTAATGCTAGCATGCTGTGAAGTGCCGGTGTCGTGCCCCACCGGGGACAAACAAACGTGTGTTTTATTATAAAGTTCGGCCCTTCACCGCGGCGAATCGATCGCTTTGATCCAGCTTTTGATCCAGTATCACTTCAGTCTGGAATGAAAACTTATATATGTTTGGAGTTTATCCGATTTAAACAGTATAACAGAGCAGAAACGGCTGATGTTAACATGGCCCGGAAGAGGAAGTGCCAAATGTTTCAACTTCCGGTAACCGGAACGCGGAAATGTGATAATCCCCTATGAATGGGTTTGCCGCCGTCCTCTTGCGCTTGCCGCGTTCTATCTGAAAGGGCCTTAAGGAGAACGGAGGGATCAAGTAGGAGGATTGGCATGTAAAATGAAAGACAAAGGATTTAGTAACCAGGCGGCCGTAACAGGTGAATAAAACATCCATAGCGGTTGTTTCATTTGCAGAAACACTGGTGTATATGTGAACTGGACTAGTTGAGAATAGCAACATTGTTACAACTTTTGTGCCAAACCGGACCACTTTACCAGACAAACAAGTGTGAAAGCACCCTTAAAAACTTCTATGAAGCTGCTTGGCTCTATGTTAACAGAGCTGCACAGGCTCTTGCACTGATGTTACATCCTGTTACGGCGAGCAGCGCCAGAGTCTGGTCACGTGCTGAAATGCAGCGGTGTTTCCTAATGAGTGATGTATGCAGGCACTACGAATATAACAAATACCAGTAGAATGATTAAGTGTGATGAAATTCCCAACAATTAGTAATACCGTTTCAAATTTTCATTATTGTAAAAAACTTGATTGATTACTGCACCTTGAAAAACTCACAGTGATGCTGCTCATTGCCTGGAAAAGCAGCACCTGTCCCTGTTTGCAAATATTAAATTTATGAAAACAAGGTAACGAAGGCACCCACGTGGACAGTGCTCTGGAGATTTTCCCCCTTTAAAAAGAACAAAGTAGACATTGAGACCCATTTTGGATATTTTTAAAGATTTTGGGGGAAGGATTTCAATAATACCTCGATAACAATGCTAACCGTGATCATTTTGGTCACAATAACCGTGATTTGAAATTTTTATATCATTGCATCCCTAGCAGGCGCACCTGTATCTGTTACATAAATCATCATGAATCATCATGAATAACGTTTTGGTCTATAAAACATGACAAAAATGTCAAAATCGTGTCATTAGCCCTTTAAACCTGCAGTATTGGATATTTCCAACCACTAGAAGCCATTTGAAACAGCTTACCATTGGCAAACTCTTCCCTCTTCCATTTGCTCTATAAGTGATCTTTTGCCACTAATTAGTGGAACATTTAGCTCTTGAGTTGCTCAGGACTCCATAAACATTATCCTTCAGTCAGTACGAGTCGACCATATTTTGAGTGTTTTTGGCTGGATTTTTACAGCATCCCTAATGTAGCTTTATATCACCTCTGGAGTTTTTCTGAAGCAGAGCTCATCACCTGCCCTCTTGTACAAGTCACATTCAGTCATGCAAACTCTTCTTTTTTCTCTTATTAATTTTTTTCTTTCTTTTTGATTTTTTTTTTTAACTTGGTCACTAAATTCTCCTCTTAAAATAATTGTATTTTGTGTCATGTAAAAATCTGTATTTCCAAACATTTGCATGAGGCAGTTGATGCATCTCATTATGCTTCATTAAATTAAATATTCTGAGCAGATGAGCTTGGCTACATGATCTCATGGCAATTTGTATAAAAAGCACAAGCAAATTTTGTGTTTGCCTCATTTTCATGGAATGTATTTCATGCTTTTGCAAACATGTTATATAATGTACACACAAGGGTCTGCAAAAGATGTTTTATTTTAAGTTTGACTTCTTGCTGGACTCATTTAAGCCAGACAAAATTAGATGTAGATGTTTAGTTCTGGAATTGCTTCTGCTTTTCTGCAACATGGAGCATGTGGTGAAAACTGTGGCTCCACATGTTTTCAAACAGAATACAAGTTCTTACATTTGAGTGCTTGCTGATACTAAGGGCACATTCACAAAGCTTTTTTGATTTGAATCCGAGTCCGTTTGCTCGGAAAGTCTGCAAACAGATTCGGAACAAACAACCGGACTCGGTCTGCCTACAAACGCAGGTCACTGGTCCGATTCAAGTGAACCAAAGACAAGAAGTGGACTACAAATTGCGTTTGCATTGTGGGTCAAACGCTGGACAACGTGGGTAAATGCTACGACAATAAACATGTGTGGGACTGCAGTACTTATAAAGATGGCTCGTGGTCAGACGTGTAGTTACGCGGAAGTAAAAGCTTTAATCGATATTTGATCTGA
The DNA here is from genome assembly GCA_023101725.1 of Atherinomorus stipes. Taxonomy (NCBI): domain Eukaryota; kingdom Metazoa; phylum Chordata; class Actinopteri; order Atheriniformes; family Atherinidae; genus Atherinomorus; species Atherinomorus stipes. Next base: position 37,336 of record JALJCO010010507.1, on the reverse strand, counting down.
TGAAATCATATCCAGCTCCTCGTATAAAAATAATGTCGCTTTGTGGAGGAAACGGAAGTTGTGAGAACCTTCTTGTTCATGTGTCTTGTCCTCGCCTACGGTGAATCCGAATGCAGCGCCACCTGAGATTCTTGGCCTGTTTGGCTCGTTTGGCAATAGTGCAACGTGACCACGAACTCAGTCCGGAAGACCACCCTGTTGTAATCAGAAAACCACAGGCTTGTACGGTTCTAACTCTTGATCCTTTATTTCTTATTCTGCACTCTGACCCGTACACGGAGTCTTCTCCACTTCAAGCCATACTGCCACCTTGTGTCCTTAACTGTACTGCAACTGCAGTCACCACCCTGTGGCTCATACATAACATTTTCCCCTCCTTGACAGGAGGCAAGAACAAAATAAACATGAACTTCCCAAACTAGGTAAACTGGGTAGACTGCCAGTTACCAGTGTAGCCATGCGGATTATTCTGCCGCACGACAGGCCACACTCTATACTCTAAATCAAAAGTTTGTAATATAGTCATTGAGGTAGGCTGGTCGGGTCCGCAGCCGTGCTTCATGTTCAGCCATGTGATTACGCTCGTCCACCGGCAGTTCATGTGCAGGCTCCCTCACTGAAATGTCCAGGTCCACAGCCGTGGAGCCCGGGCCCCCATCGTCATCTTGCCGTCCAGCAGAGGGTGGGGCTACCCTCCGAAGACGGCTGCCATGCCAACGTGACCCATCAGACAACCGATATGTTGCAACACCGAGGCGGTCTGTGACTTGGAGAGGCGGAGACCAGAAAGAGAGAAGTTTATGGTTCCGTTGTGGTCTGTGTACTCTGACCCAGTCCAACTTGGTGATGCCAGCTGGGCGTGCCCTTTTCTTTTTATCGAAGTGCTGTTTCATCTGAGCCTGACAGCGGATGACCCGACGGCTCGGTGATGTGGGTGAGACTGCCACGTGCGGTCGCAGGCGGTCCAAAGGAAGCTGCAGTTCGCGACCCATCATAAGGCGAGCTGGGGAGCAACCTGTGGTCGAGTAAGGAGTTGCTCGATAATGCAGCAGAGTAGATGACAAAGCTGTTGAGAAGGGTAGGCCATCACTCAGATGTGCTCTGATGCCATTCTTTAATGTCTGATTGAATCTCTCCACACCTCCGTTGGCTTCAGGATGGTAAAAGGAGGTGCGGATGTGGGTGATGCCTTTGTCAGCCAGAAATGCCGTGAACTCTGCAGAAACGAACTGTGGGCCATTGTCTGTAGTGACAACCTTAGGAACACCCCACCTGGCGAACAGCGAAGAAAGGAAGCTTGTCACTGCCTGGGTTGTGACAGAGCCTGTGGCCATCACCTCAGGCCACTTAGAGTGGATATCGTAAACCACGAACAGGAAACGTTGATGTTGTGCGACCCCGTGGAGTTCACCACATATATCTACTTGGATGTGCTCCCAAGCAGCGTCCGGCCACTGTACTGGTTGTAATGGCGGCGGTCGTGGTGGGCCTGTCTTCCCACTGATGAGGCAAGCTGTACAGTCCTTCACCATGGATTCGATATCCCTGTCAATACCAGGCCACCACACCAACTCCCTGCAGCGTTGTTTGACCTTCACGATGCCCAGATGACCTTCATGAGCCATGGCCAAAATGCGGGCTCGGAGGGTGCTGGGCACCACTGTGCGAAGCCCCCTTGCCACACAGACGTCCTGCCAGCAAGACAGCTCCCCCCGGACCTTGTGATAAGGCATTAGCTCCGCAGGGACCACTCTTGGCCAACCGTCCCTGATAAAGATGCGCAGCTGGGAGAAGGTAGGGTCTGTTTCGGAAGCAAGCTGGAGGTCCTGAAGAGAAACTGTCACCTTGAGTGGACTGTGGAGCAGCTGGATAAGGTCTGGTTCTGGGACACCTGGGCCCGGGTCAGGTAGAGAATCAGGGATGGCCCGAGAAAGCAAATCTGCCACTACATTCTCCCGACCTGGGGTGAATTGGGGCGTAAAGTGATACTGTTGTAGTCTCTCGGACCAGCGGTGGATACGCAGGGGTCTGTGACCCGATCCTGACGACATCAGCAGAGAGGTAAGGGCCTGATGATCGGTGCGTAGAGTGAAGTGTCTCCCATACAGGTACACGTGCCATCTCTCACAAGCCCAGATGCATGCTAAGGCTTCTCGTTCCCCGACAGAGTACTTCTGCTCGGCTGCCGTGAGTGCGTGAGAAGCGAATGCAATGGGTCGCTCTGTGCCGTAATGGAGCTGGGACAGTACAGCCCCTAAAGCCATGTTGGAAGCATCACAGGTCAGAATTGTGGGGCTGTCTATATCAAAATGCGCCAGTATGATGTGGGGAGGTAAGCTGCTCCTTAAGCCTGTGAACCGCAGCAGCACAGGCTGCAGTCCAAATCCAAGGCGCGTCCTTTTTTAGGAGGTCACGGAGAGGGGCTGTGGTGACAGAGTACTGAGGTAAGAAACGCAGGTAATAGGCTGTCATCCCCAGGAAGGAAGCAAGTTGGGCAGGGCATGTCGGTTCAGGGAGGCGCTGAACGGCCTCAACGTTTGAATGAAGTGGGCTAAGACCATGAGCTGATATGCGAAAACCCACAAACTCAATGGCGTCTGCTGAGAAGGTGCACTTGTCTCCGTTCAATGTGAGGCTGTGGCTGACGAGAACGTCCAATACCTTTGTCAGGCGTTCATCGTGGATGGCTGATGTAGGGCCGTGCACCACAATATCGTCTAGATATATGACCACGCCTGGGATCCCCGCAAAGATGGTGGACATTATCTTTTGGAAGCAACTGGGGGCGGAGCTCAGCCCAAAAGGCATGCGTGTGTAACGGAAAACCCCAGCATGTGTCACAAAAGCTGTCAGGTCCCGGCTGTCAGGGTGTAGGGGGACCTGGAGGTAGCCTTGGCGAAGGTCGAGCTTTGTGAACACGGAGGAACCATGAAACCTGGCTGTCAGTTCCTCCACTGTAGGCAGCGGGTATTTGTCAGGGATTACAGCCTTGTTCACTGATCTGAGATCAATACATGGGCGCAGGCCACCTGTTTTCTTTTTTGCCACCACCAGGTTGGAGATCCACGGAGAAGCATCCACCCTTTCAATAATCCCTGCCTCTAACAGCTTCTGTAACTCTTCAGACACAGCATCTCGCAGGGCCAGCGGCAGGCGACGCAGGGGCTGAATGACAGGTTGCACATTGGGATCAATAAGCGGCTGATGGTTAAATGAGGTGAGACAGCCCAGACCATGAAACAAAGATGGCCAGCGCTGTTGCCATGGAGAGCTAACTGCCAAGATGGTGGAGCCTGCGTTGTCGACAAGGGAGAATCCCAAGTCCGAGAATAAGTCCAGACCCATGAGATTGGTTCCCTGACTGGACACTTGGAAGGTAAAAGTTGAGAGCGCCCTGGTCCCATAACGGACTGAAAAGGCCACTGTAACCACCATGCTGATCTTTGAGCTACCATAACCATACAAATCCTCCGCTCCAGCCATGAGCTTCTTGTGAGGGAACAGGTTCTGCACTGTGGAAATGTTTAGCAGCGAGCGGGAAGCTCCAGTGTCCAGCAGCAGCGGCAGACATACGCCATCTAACTCCACTGTACACCACTTGAAAGGGTGACACTGGGAGCCTATTGAATGAATGGTTGTTGGTCCTGGTGAACTCTGGGAGGGCGGTGTCTGAGGACCCGGAGGGGCTGAACGGCAGACCCTGGCAAAATGGTTGTATTTCCCACAACGCCGACACTGTTGGCCTCTTGCTGGGCAATGTGGACCACGGGTCTGATGTGAGGAGGAGCCGCAGTTGCTGCACGTCCTGCATGTGGTTGTGTTCTGGCGTCCTGCGAAATTTACCTCAGAGCTGGGCGCATCCGTGCTCGGGAGGGCCGAAACTGGCTCTATTGTTTGTGTTAGCGGCATGGTGGGTGGGGGTGAGGAGGCCGCTAGCTGGGATGCTAATTCAGCTGCGGACTCTATCTGAAACGCTGCCTCTATCGCTTTTCCAAGAGTCAGATCATCAGGGGACATCAAGAGTTTCTTTCGAACCTTCGAATTACTAGCGTGCTCGGCCAGTTGGTCTCTTATTAATTCTTCCTCCAGCACCCCGAACTTGCATTGACTAGCCAGGCCACGTAGATCGCCGACAAAATGGTGGACAGACTCACCAGCTTGCTGCCGTCGCTGTCGGAATAAAATGCGCCGAAGCATAACACTCTGCGGGGCAGCAAAGTGTGCCGAAAGTTTCGTCACAGAGGCAGCATACGTGGGAGCGGGTCCAAGTGTACTGAATATTCGCTGTCCTTCCGTCCCCAAGCTGTGGAGAAGCAGGGCCTTTTTCCTTCGTCGCTGGCATCAGTCAGGCCAGCGACGGTGACGAATGTCTCAAACGAAACGAGCCAGCGGTGCCAAGGCACTGGCGGCTCACCGGGCAGTGCCAGGAAAGGGGAAATGGGTGCCAGTGAAAACTCCATCCTCGTCGCCAATGTTGTAATCAGAAAACCACAGGCTTGTACGGTTCTAACTCTTGATCCTTTATTTCTTATTCTGCACTCTGACCCGTACACGGAGTCTTCTCCACTTCAAGCCATACTGCCACCTTGTGTCCTTAACTGTACTGCAACTGCAGTCACCACCCTGTGGCTCATACATAACACACCCCTGCCCCCAGCCGAACCGAGTCCCCAAACGGACCGAGACCAGCTGACTATGCTTTCTGAATGCGCCCTAAGTAGACATGAGTACTAATGAGTCCCATAGTTCTTACAATTCAATTGAGTGTTTCATTTCCATTAAGATTATTTTACCATCTAACTTGAAGGGAGCTACGTGGCATATCTATGCTCAAATCCATTCTTTACAAAAGGTTTCCTTAGACACCATTAAATCACTCTGGGGGCTGACCTCGGGAAGGAGATCGGGGAGCGCGCCCTTTTTAGAGTTTATAAATCATCAGTCTGTGCAAAACACGGACGAATCCAGTGCAAAATTGTCCATCGCACCCACCTCACAAAAGTTAGGCTGTCACAGATCTATAAAGATATGGACCTGACTTGAGACAGGTGTCGCCAAGCCCTGGCGAGCCACGTTCATATGTTTTGGTCTTGTCCTGTTCTCCAGTCCTACTGGGAGGAAATCTTTGGGACAATATCCAAGGTCACTGGAAGATTAATCAAACCTTATGCCATGATTGCACTATTTGGTGTCCTGACATGCATCCTTTATAGCCTTACAGTAGTCACCCTCCTGGCCAGACGTTTGATACTGTTCAAGTGGAAATCTTCTACTGCCCCGGCACACGTATTAATCTGGAAAAAATTAGAAGCATAAAGCATAAAGAATGGCTCCCTAAGAAATTTTTAAAAAATTTGGGACACTTTTTTCAAATATGTGCAGGAACTAGGCCTTCGGGAAATCCCCTAATGGCAAATTGGGACACCTGACCAGCAAGATTAGTAAAATAATAAGCAGCGGACTAACCAACATTACCTCATTTCGATTTTTTAAAAATGTATTCATATGTTTTTTTTTTTGCAAAATTATTTTTAATGCTTTAGTATTGTTTTCGTCTTATGCTTTTCTTGATTTACACCCCTCCCCCAATTGTTTTCTTGTCTTCTTATGCTTTGTAAATACTGCTGTATTGTCCTATATATTACTCTATTGTTGATACTGTTGTTTTGTTAAAGGTGCCATGACATCAAATTTCACTTTTCTGGGGTTTTGTGGGGTAAAACATGATCTGCTGTGCACTGATGAGGCCATGTGAATGTCCAGAGCGGGTATCAAAGTCCCTGTCTAGCGACCAAAACAATCCCCCACTGCAAACAGTGCTATTTCTTTCTTTGGAGTTTTTACATATGCAGCAATGTCAACTACATGAACTAGTTTTTACTGCTATGTCATCGCTCATTTAAATTTTGAATCTCTGAAAACATTAATAAACAGTTTGTACAAAAAAAAGAAGATTATTTTACCCAAATAAATCTACACTTTTGGTGTGAGAAATTGCAACTAAGGTTTTAATATTTACTGCAGATTCACAGGCAGAGCAGCTACAGACATTTTCTTAAGCACCCACAGGAGTGTGGTGAGATTGCTGGGGAACTCGTGCCCAGATATTTCCAGGGCCCTTCTCTGCTGCAGGACAGATGTACGTGGCACGTTCTATTCCAGCAGGTCTGAGCAGCTTGTTGCAGTCTTTTTGTTGGCCGGTTGAGCTGCTTCTGGATGTTTTTGAGGCAGGAAAGCTCTATCATTACTTTTGATGTCATCGTTTAAATATCTCTTAGTTTCTCCTTTATTTGTGCAATAATGTAAGAGATAAAGGTCAAGGTGTTGCCAAAGCTGCAAATTCTGGCAGTTAAAGAAAATCTGGAATTGAGAAAATTGCTGTTCTTTTGTTGTTTTTTTAAGTAAGAAATTCAGTGTTTGTCATGTTGAGAGAGTGATACAGAGTTTAAGTTTCACTCAAGAGAACATTTTGCACATTCCTTTGTTTTAGTGAAACTGGAAGATTGTTCCTTGCAAACAGGATAAATGTTTCTGGACACAAAGGGCGTCTTGCTTGTGCGTCAGAAGCATCAGACATACTCTGAAACTGGACTCACTTATACAGGAGACATTCTAAAATCTGATTTTTTTGCAGCTGTTCATAGATTCTGGAAATTTGGGGAAAAGTGGGCATCATTTCAACAACAAGTTTCTCAACAGCTATTTCAATTTGGACTCAGATTTCTGTTAAAACCATTCTCTGTATGACGATGTAGTCATAAAGAAAATAAATAAATAAATCCGTGCCTCACTTTTCCAGATTTTGCTTGTCATATAATGTTCCATGACCTTCCTTCAGCTCCTGTTGCTGTTATGGAAGGTTGGACTTTGTCATTTATTCAGTGAATTTTCAAAGTCAATCATTAATATGCCTAAAGGTGCTTTAGCCTCAGGTGAAGAACATTGAAGACAGATGCAACAAAAGCAGTAAAGAAAAGTCACCGCCAAGGACAAATAGGCTGTATCTCTGCAGACATGCAGAGCAGGCGAATATTAGATTGTCTGTAAAAAGGTGAATTCTTCCTCCAACACACCATGTGGCTCAAAACATCCATATTATGCTTGAGGGACCTGCGGCTCAAAAACTATTGAAAAGGTTTCTTTAAAAACGAAAAAGAAAGAAAAGGAAAAAAAAAACACTTTAATTTCACTGCTGGATCCATTTAGGTAGACATTTATACCTCCTGTCACATACATGCACACACACACACACACACACACATGCATACACACAAGGAGACAAAGACATGGCTGTACACCATATTCACTTCAATAAGGAGAGATCAATTTAAAGGATTTAGCTAAATGTATAGATATACAAGAGTGGTAGAAATGTAGCTGGGACTGCATGTAGAAACCTTGAAAATATAAAGGTGCATTCTGGCTTGTCTTCAAGAGAAAGTGTGTGTTTGTGTGTAACACACAAAGTTATCTGCAAATATTTAATTAAGTTCCAATAAGTCCACTAAGTTGGTTGCCTAGGAGGAATATATCACATGCAAGCGTTTGCTTAATCTTCCCGACAAAGTCCGAATATTCCCAGAATGTTGGTCATTTGTTTCTATACACTAAAAAAATGCTGTGTTGTCTGATCAACCCAGCTGCAAGGTTAAAAAATTATTTTTGTCAACTTATGCATTGAGTTTTACACAGTGGAGTTATGCTGGGTTGTTTTATTTTACCCTAACCATTGAAGTGGGTATTTTTGTGCTGGAGGGGGCGGGGCTATTTTCAAAACTCAAAGGCCCTCATTTATCAAACGATCGTACGACGAAAATCTGTGCGTACGACCATTTCCACGCAAGACTCGGCATTTATCAATTTGAACGTGAGCGTAGGATACGATCAAATCTCACAACAGCTCTGAGTTCGTGTACGCACGTTTGAGTCAGTGAGTGTTTGCAGCGCAACACAGCAGAACATGAAAATATTTATTAACCAAACCGCAAACTGTCATTTAAACATAAGTATTCACATATCAGCACTAAGAATGAACCCATTTGTAAAGAAAAAGGAAAAAGGGAAGAATGTATTCCCAAAATAACAAAAATAGCTGTGACTGAATTTAATTCCTCCATTTATCTCAACAAATTATTAAAATTATTAACATGTAGTTCTAGGAGACAAGTGCTTTGCGCTCTTCGTGCATCTCCTCACCCCGCTGGTAAAACTGCCACATAGGAGCGAAGGTAGGCATCAGTATGCACAGACGTGCAGGTGCCCAGGTGGAGCGCTGCTTCGGGCTGCAGGAAGGCAGGTGGGTGTCGGACCTGGCGGGATGAGACACTGTTTTAGACTCTGAGAAAATCTACAATACACTCCTGCCCTATGCGTCGCTCGGACATCTGGAGAGTTTTGATGCGCAGTCAGAGGAGAAGATGCGGCGGGAGCTGCCCTATAGCCCCCACTGGGCTATATGGAGGAGACAGCAGCTGATCCATCATTTCTAATAACTAATCTATACTTTAAAGTTGTATAAGTGCTCAGTCAGTAGACTGTCCCTTAGCTTTGCAAATGCAAGTTATCTTTTTTCTGTCCCTGTCTGAGTCAGGCTCGGATCTGACCGGCATCCACCTGCCACCTGTTAGAGCGCAGCGGTTGGACTCATGACGGGGCGGGGGGGACGACGATGACTTTTGGTGGTAAGTTTTATACTGGACCACTTTTTCTTGACCCATTGGCTAAAGAATTGTGACGTTGCCATCGGATGTGGCCTACTATTAAATTCCTTTTTTTTTTTTTTTTTTTTTTTTTTTTTACTTGTCCTGTCCAGCATTGAAGCAAGCAGAATGGAAATCTGATTGCTTTATTCTGTTGAACAGTTTTGCTTTATCAAGCGGAGCTTTATGAACATAAGGCTCCACTTGATATCATGTTTATTCATTTTATTTCTTTAATTAAACATTTGTCTATTACACCATTCCATTTCATGCTGCTGGGCCTGACAAGGGAGAAATGAAAGTTAACAGAGGTAATGATAGAAAGTGAAACAGAGAGAAAGGAGTAAGGAAGAGGAAGAGAGAGAGGAGAGAAAACATGAATCCACTTCCACAGTTCACTGGTACATCTGTACAGCGATCCCTAAACAACCAAGGTCTCTGTTGGAAAACAAAACAAGCAATCCCCTACAGGAGGACCTGCAGGTGGCTTAAATATCCTCAGATCATACAAACACACGCAGAACTACGCAGAGAAGAGGTACAACCTAGTCAGCGCGATGGGAAGTAGAGAAGAGGTAAAACCTAGTCCTCGCAATGGAAAGCAGTGTCACAGTGTCAACATGCATAATAAAGGGTGCTCCGTGGTGATACAGTCATGCAGATGCAGCCTCGTCTCTGCAAAGAGGAGGAAGCCCGCAAGGCTCCCGACCCAGGCCCCCAGCAGCCACCCAGAGGCCCAGATCCCAGCTAACCCCCCCCCCCCCCAAAGAGCGGACATGCATCCCCCCGAAGGGCGGCAAAAGGCGGCCCCAGCCGGAGCCTCCCGCAGTATGGGGGCCCAGGCCCCAGCGGACCAAGACCAGCAGCTGCCGACCCCACCGGGCGCTGGGCGCCCCCCGGAGCAGAGACAGCGCCGGGCCCAGGGCCCAAGCGCCCAGGAGCAGCCAACCCCCCTGACCCGGGCGGCTCAACTGAAACCCAGGAGGACCGGACCCCCCAGACGACACCCCCCCAGGGCAGGCCAGCCCCCACCCCAACGTCCCTGCCCCACACACCTGACACCAGGGCGCCACCACCTCTACCACCCCCTACCCCTCACACACACACTCCCCACACACCTACCCCAACACTAGGGCTGAAAGATATACCGTCACCGCATCCACATCGAGACACGGACACCCAAGACATCAACACCGCAAGAGCAACCACACAAAAGATACAGATCCCCCCCCGCGCCCGCCCCGCATACCAAGCCCCAGAAGCCACAAACAAAACCGCACCCCCCACCAAAGCGCCTGGCCCCCAACCAACCCGCAGCCACACCGCACCACACCGACACCGAGATGCCCGGCACGAACACCGAGATACGAAACCTCGCCCACACCGCCCAGCCCTACCCAACACCTCCATGTACCCCCCCCCCCACCACACACACATACACCCACCCACTCCGCTCTCCGACCTTACATACCCACACTCACTCCTCCCTCCACCCCCAACACTCTCCTCCCTCTACCGTCCACACCTACCCCCACCTCCTCATACCCTCTAACACACACATGCACTCCCCCCACATAACTGCACCAACCCCTCCCTACCCCCCACACATACGCCCCCACCTCCCTATACCCCCAATACCCCATACAGTCCCCCCTTACATGCCCAGCCCCGCCCATCCCTCTGACCTATCACACTCCCGCCCTTCCTTCCTTCAGCCCCTCATGACCATCCCTACTAGACACTCACGAGCATGCCCCTCCTTCCTCCATCCCCCCTTTCCTCCAACCACTTACCCACATCTCCTCCCTCTTCCAGCCCAAGTTCCTCCCTCCCACATTTCCTCTTTCACACTCTCATTCATTATTCTCACATACCCACCTCGCTCTTGCCCATGCCCTCGTGCCTCCTGAGTGGTAGCTCGGGCCGGGAAGGAGCCGTGAGCTCCAAGCCCCCAACACGTCCCCCCCCCCCCCCCCCCCCCCCCCCCCATCCCCCCACCCCCGGACACAGCAGGCCAGGCATCCCCCAGGCCAGCAGATCCCCCGCAATGCAGCCAGCCTTAACCACTGGCGCGTGAAGCAGCCAATGTCTCCCCCCCTCCCCCCAGTAGCGCCCGGGAGACCGGGGTATGAAAGGACCCTGTCCCCTGCCACCCCCCGCTCATGACTGTGTGTGTAAGATGTGTGTTGTTTGCAGTTAAAACTGAGGGGCAGTGCCAAGTCATGCCGGGAGTGGGGTCGCGTAGGGGGCATGACCCCCCAACCGGCCCCTCCCTCCTTCCACACACTATATGGCCCGCCCCTCAGAAGTGGTTGTGAGCTGTTGTTATTTTATGTGTTTAAGTGTCTAAACACATAAAAAAGGTGTTATGTGTCTACTATTAAATTTCATAGCTAATAAAACGAATAAACCGTATAATCCAGGCCTAGATTGAGACTTTTATTAATATCTCAACCGGAGTCGTTCACACCGGTGAGGCTGACTGGCCTCTTCTGTGCAGCGTTTTTGTGCACGTCTGTCTCCGGTTTTTAAGCTACCAAATAGCACCTCTTTAATCTTTCCCACCTCACAAATGAGGAATTCTGTCTTGATCCCCCCAAAAGTTTCTTTTCTGGCAGAATCTCTCCTCTCCATGTTTCAACCTCGCCGGGTGAAGCCTCATAATCATGCATGTTTAAGGGCGTAACCGTGGGCGTGACATTTAAATGACGATGAATTTCAGCTGTGGAATTTATCAAGACTGTTATGTTCGTACGACGAGATTGGACCGATACGAACATTTTAATAAATCACACGTGGGTCCAATCGCACCACCATTTTTCGATCAGATCAGCGATCATTTCTACGATCGTTTGATAAATGAGGGCCATTGTGTGTACAAACTGGAACTTAAAGGGTTAAAATTTTGAAACTAATTGATTTTTTTTTGGTATTGATGGTTAGGCCAGAAGTCAGTGATGACATATATATAGTATATATGTCAGTATAGTATATAGTTTGGCTGGACAGCCGGGTCGAGGAAGAGTTCTGGTCGTCCAGAACTCTTCCTTCAATGGAAGAAGTTTGAAGTTTGAAGTCTTAGAAGTTCCTAAGAGCATGGAGGCCACCGTGCTCTGAGGAACCTTTAGTGCTGCAGAAATTCTTTTGTAATCTTGTCCAGATCTGTGCCGCACCACAATTCTGTCTCTGAGCTCCTTGGACAGTTTCTTCCACCTCATTTGCTCTCACATGCACTGTGAGCTGCAAGGTCTTATATAGACATGTGTGTGCCTTTCCTAATCAAGTCCAAGCAGTTTTATTAAACACAGCTGGACTCCAATGAAGGAGTAGAACCATCTCAATGAGGATCAGAAGAAATAGCATATGAGTTCAATATGAGGGTCACTGCAAAGAATCTTAATACTTATGACCATGTGATATTTCATTTTTTCATTTTTAACAAATTTGCCAAAAAAATCAGTTTTTTCTGTCAAGATGGAGTGGTGAGTGTACATTAATGAGAAATAAAATTTACTTTTTTGATTTGAGCAAATGGCTGCAATGAAAAAAGACTGAAAACTTTAAAGGGGTCTAAATACTTTTCATACCCACTGTATATATATATATATATATATATATATAGTTGGCATTGTTGCCAACTTAGTGACTTTTCAGACTTCTCTAGTGATTTATTTTCAAAAAAGCGACTAGCAACAAATCCAGTGACTTTTTCTGGTTTTCATGGAGACAGATAAAAAAACGTTTATATCACTCTCCCTCTGTTCATTTGGTGATTCTTTTTTGTTCTTTTTGCTCCTCACATTGTGTAGATTGTACTATAGATTCAAAGCCACCCTATAAATTCAATAATTACTAATAATCAAACTTTCAAATACTTTAATTCACATGCCAACTCAGTGTTTCTCAATTCCAGTCCTCAGGACCCACTGCCCTGCATAACTTCCAGGCAACCCTGCTTTCACACACCTGAATCAAATTAATGGCTCATTAACACACTGCAAAGAACTTGATGAGGAAGTCCATTCATCTGAATCAGGTGTGTTGAAGTAGGAACACATGAAGCTATGCAGGGCAGCGGGTCCTGAGGACTGGAATTAAGACACACTGTGCCAACCCAAGTTGGGTTATTTTTAACCCAGGATTTTTTTCAGATGCTCAGTTATTTATTATTACCCTCCCATTAAAGAAGGAAAATAGCTGCCAGAGAAATAAATTGAAATTGAAAAAAGTAATAGTAAATAGAAAATTGACTGAAAATATGACTTTTTTTTTTCTTTTTTACTGTGCTTCAATAGAAACATGAAAAAACAAACAAACAAGCAAACAGACTTGGTGGGACCCCTAAATTGATATTTAGTTAAACAACCCTTTGAGTCAGTTACTGCTATAAAGTGTTTTCTGTAACTTTCAATCAGACATTTGCACCTGTTGTATTTTGTCCCTCTGTAAATTGTATGGGACAATTAAAAAAAAAAAAAAAACTATTCTTTTCAACCACAAGTCAAAGGCAATACATCATTTCACTAAGCTACAATTTTATCATTTTTTAAAAATTATAACACCCCCCCACCTATTTTTTGTTATTGTAACAGCTATTGGCCGCGTTTCCCAGTTAAGATTCTTCTTTGGATTAAAGAAGGCCTCAAGGAAGCTCTTCCCAACAAAGGATCGCAAAGATACGCCCGTTTCCCAGATTGCTTCTTTCGCGCGTTCTTATTTCCTGAGAAACGTCTTTGCTACGCTACATCTTAAGAAGGTCCTAACAGAAGCTATCCACTTCCGGGGGTGCTGAAAAAAAAAGCAATCGAGGTCAGGTATACCGATCGACACCATTCATTTAGTGTGGAGGTTATTTTCCGACGCTGATATTGAGCCCATTTATACGTTTATGTGTTTGTGCAAGAAGACAAACTGTTAAAAATATGCATGTGATTACCAGTGATTGCAAATATTCATTGAAAAGCTCATTGTATATTGTGTAATTGGCCAAATTGTGCTAAACAGGTGTAGGCGATTGGAAATTTACAGATGCCCTATAAATAATGGTCATTCTGACACTATTTGTTGACGTAATGGCTGAAGGGAACCCCACCAAGAGGATGAAGCGCTCTCCGGCCTTCACGCCAGAGGAGATGGCGATTCTGATTGAAGAAGTGGCAGGTAAAAAAAGCATTCTCTTTGGAGGGACAAAGGGGAAAAAAGACATAGAAGCAAAGGCCAGGGCATGGCAATCAATAGCGCTGAAAATGTCCCCATCCAGCCCTTGCAGTGTGCGCGACTGACGCGCCTTGCTGAGTCCGGTTCCATCCCCCACTACCTCCAGAAAGCTCCCCACCGCGTAGAAACGCAACGCAGCCAGGCACTGCACCTCTGGGCTCAGAGCAAAGTTGCACCTTGTGGGCCTCCTGATGTGTGGAGCAACTATTTGAATGATCCGCTCGATTTCGTCGCGCGGTAGCCTGTAACGCATCTGAATAGCGCGATGACAGCACATCTAGAGGACTGAAATGCTGGCGCATGAAAGCATGTACATACACAGTGTCACTCCGTCTACGGCGACGCTGTTGGTTTGCTACCAAAATTTGCTGTAAAGCAGCCATGATGTCTGATACGGGTATGCGTAAATGGCCATGCTTTTATTGAGCGAAGCAGGTGCATCTCATCATGAACAGCTGACAAATGCGTAAATATGACGTGAGTCCTCATAGATTGCGTATAATTTGCGTACAATTCCTACCGCAATGTTTTTGTTTCTGTGGTTGATACCCACAGCTTTATCTAACGTAAGCTATAGGGAGGCCTATCTTGCCATAATGATTAAACTTAACCACAATATTTTCTGTCATTCACTCGGTAACTACAGTTTTCTTCCATCATAGATGATTGACATTATGACATGAGTGAGAAAACATGACTCAATACAACAACTGATCCGTGAATAGGTCCATTTTTAATAATTTCCATTTTCTACTTTTTTTTCACGGGAAATAGTGTCGTTTCCAAAAGTGACCAGTAGATGGGCCTGTTGTTCCCTTAGCAGGGCGGAACGTTAAAGAAGGTTCGAAAGAGTGGGTCTGGCCGCTCCCGAAAATAAAGAAGCTCCTGAGTTAAGAGCGCATCTGGGAAACGCAACGTCCAAACAAGGCACCTTTAAGAAGTGACTTAAGGAGGACCTCAGCGTTAAGAGTGTCTTAACTAATCTGGGAAACGCGGCCATTATCAATTTAGCCTTTTGTAAAATGAAAGGATATGAATAAATTTGAGGACGACTGTTTCTGTTTCAAAAGCTGGACACCAATGAGAATCACAACTTTTCACAAAAATCTGCCAATTTTCAATTAGTTTGGTATATTTTTAGCTTTCTTCAAATACCAGTGCTACGCTCTATCATGGGATGGGGGGGGTTGTCAAGCCACAATGTGAAGGTGATTCATCTTCTCAGGTGTCAAGCAGCCACAGAGACATTACTAAGATTTACCAATATGTGTTTTATCTACGGCACATCATGGGAATACAAGAGTCTAGACAGAGTGAAAAATGACTTCAGCATGGGCAAAGGCCAAAATAACAAACAAAACTCAATAGGTGAGGAGGTTGCCTTTCAACCTCCTCACAAAGGCAAAGCAAGTTTATTTTGTATAGGACATTTATGTACATGACAATTCAAAGTGCTTTACATGAAACATTAGAAGCATTACAGCGGGGGTTCAGAAGAAAAGAAAGTGTTGTAAAAAGAATTGAAGCATGATTTAGAATTAAACACCAAAGAGAGAACATTAAAAGTCTTAGAAGAGGTAAATGCAGCTGAGAACAGGTGGGTCTTTAACCTGGATTTTAATTTTAGAGTGTTTCAGCTGATCTGAGGCTTTCTGGGAGTTTGTTCCAGACAAAGTTCTTGCTTCTCGCTGAGTATGTAACAAGCTTTACAATAAACAAGCCGACTAAAGATGAACGCATGGACTAGTTTTTCCAGATTTTGCTGAGACATTAGATCTTTTTTCCTTGAGATGTTCTTCAGGTGATAGTTGGCAGATTTAGTGATTGCCTTAATGTGATTTTCAAAGTTTAGGTCTGAGTCCATCACTTCACCCAGATTTCTGCCCAGGTTGGTGTCTAGACTGAAGCTCTATGGTGATCTGCAGTTGTTTCTCTTTGGCTCCAAATCACCTCAGTCTTGTTTTTGTTCAGCTAAAGAGAGTTTCGGCACTTCCAGTCATTAATCTCCTCAGTGCGGTGGTGCTGTCTAAAACCTGACTGGAAGACATCATTGCAATTGTTTTGCCTTAAAAGGTTATTTATCTGATGAAAAAACAGTTTTTTCAATGATCTTACTTAAAAATGGAAGATTGGAGATCCGCCTGTAGCTGTTTATCTGTGTCTTGTCCAGATTGTCGCTGTTTAGCAGAAGTTTAATTACAGCTGTTTTCAGCGGCTCTGGGAAAACACCCATCATTAAAGACGAGTTCACAGTCTGTAGCAGATCTGACTCCAAAATCTTTGAGACCTTTTGGAGAAAACCAGTGGGCAGGATGTCCCGACATCGTAAAATGTCCTCCAGATCTTTGTTGTTAATGGGATAAACTGTGTCATGGTGTTTAGACTCGGTGGACACAGTACATCACCTGAACCTGCTGTTAATGAACCAACTTGTCTAATGTTTTGGATTTTGTCTGTGAAGAATTTGGCAAAGTCATTACAGGCTTTGATGGCAAAAAGTTCAGTTGCTAACACAGGGGGTTTTGTTAGCCTGTTGACTGTAGCACATAAGGCTGGAGCACTATGATTGTTTTTAGTGATGGTGTCTGAAAAATACAACTTCCTTGCATTCCTCAGCTTAAAATTACAAGAGTGAAGTTTCTCTTAATAGACGTCATAATGAATGTGCGAATTTGTTTTTCTCCATCTGCACTCAGCTTTCTGAGATTTTTTTTCCCATTTTTAAATAGTGTGGAATTTCTCCATGGAGAGATAACCATCACCTTTGTGGGAACAATAGAATCCATAACATTTAGCATGTTAGCATTAATGTCATCTTTGTGGCTAAATTCAGTTGTTTTTATTAGTTATTTTAAAGTAGTATGGAGTTTTTCTCCATTTATGTTTGTAAACACTATTCAAACTGAGAGCCCCTCCCCTCAGGCTAATGGCCGCTGTCAGTAGCAGATGTGCTCAGGTTATCACATCGGCTCGGGCCCTGCGCCTGCCGATGCCGTCACACTATATAACTGGTTTAAAGTTGGCAGAATGTCCAGGCAAATTACAGAAGTGGTTTTCATGGGAGATTTTTGTTGGAAACATGGACGAGTTTTATAAGGAATAGTATTTTAATTTTCATAAGGGACGTACAGTACAGTACAACAGCTGTATCACCTCTAAATGTCCTGAGAGCCAAAGTAATAATGCCAGACACACACCATAAACACAAGACAAATGGAAATGAAGAAAACTGTGATGAGCTGTGATAACTTTGTGCATCTGACTCCTGTGAAATGGGCTCCTAGTGCAGTTTTTTTTTAAATTACAGCACAAATACAGAACATGTACACTGTAGACAACAAAAAGTGCAGTAGACATTGTTGCAGCGCTAGATATTCCTGATGCCCCTTATTGTTACAACACCATTGACAGAAGAGGGTGCACACTACTGAGAGATGACTATGGCTATAAGGAAGAGTGGGATATTAGGGTGGAAGGATAAATAAAAATGGCTGATGTCGCCAACCCAGATTGGCTTTCTGTATTTATGAAAAACCCTAAAATATTACAGACATCACATCAAATTCCCGCCATCTCCTTCCACCCAAGTTCAGCTGCTGTAGCGTAGTAGCTGTGGTAGCGTGACATTATTGCCAAGCGCAGGACCCCAAGCTAATCTGGTAACCCGAGCACATCTGGTACAGACACCGCACAGCACCGCATCGCGCTTCATGCCAAGCCTCTCATTCAAAGCTCAAAGTGCGTAACCATGGTTTTGGAACGTGCACTATCTAAAGCTCTTTTCATTGCAGAGTGCTTCCTTTTCTTCGCTGCATCCACTTTTATCGTTTGTGCTCGTCACAGTAATGATTTGTCATCTCACAATAAAAATGAGACTTGTTTTGCAGTGCAGGTGTACTACTTGAACTTAATTGATGTAGTTTGATATTAATTGATGTCGCTTCTAATATTATTTTAGGACTCTCAAGACAGAATGTAATGATAGCTTTATAATACAAAAAATTAGGCTTATGTTTTTATTGTTAATTATGGTTACCGTGATAAAAAACAGAAATTATTGTGATACATTTTTTTTAGTCCATATTGCCCATCCCTAGCGTCCACCTTTTTTTCCCCCGAGAATTCGAGTGAATCTGGTGTCAAGAGTCTCCAGTCAAGAGTTCATCCCCACAGAGCGCTACGCCCTTAACACTGTCATTGACTGGAGATAAATTTTTATGTTTGCGCTCTCTTCTGATTGTCTCAACATGGATTTGTTTATGTCCTGTCATGTAGTTTTTACATAAAAATCGTATGCATCTTACTGTAATGATTTTAATGTTTTATGTGAAAGAACTTTGAAACATTTTGTAAATGTACCACACAAATGAAACTGCTAAACAGCCACATATAGAGAAACAAAAGAACATGCCAACACTTTGCAAAGGAATCATTAGGCCTATTGAATGAACTAAAAGGGTGTTTATTCTCCTGAGTCTGTATTGTTTTTTCAGCTTTCTTCCCTTTATGACCAGATCACCAGTTATAAAGTGCTCTATGTAAGTGGAATTGTTTGGACATCTGATCATTTTACCCCCAAATCCAAAGAGTCACCCTCATTTTAGAGACAATTGGTTCAAATTGTCAACAACCAAGCTGTGATCACGAATACACTGGCCTGCTATCAACTGAAACTCCTTATTGTTTAGCTCAGTCACGAACTAAAAGTCTGCTGTCTGAGACAGAAACTCATGTTCAAAAACAAAACCAATGCCAAATTCATGTTGAAACCATTTCTGGGACTAAATTGATTCTACAAACAAAATATGAGCACGTGCAAATCCAGTGTGCCTTCAGTGCACCCCTGTAGCTCCATCTGACACACAGAGGACACAATGTTCATGCATGCTAGCGAAATTTGGGTAAAACTCTTCAGGAGTAAACAAAAGCGGTGTGTCCTTCTGTGGCCTCGAGGTGCTTCTGTGGCCTCGAGGGATATGCTGTGCAGCTGGCTGCTACCACTTCTGAGCGTGTCGCTCATGAGCCAGTTGATGAATGTATGATGTGTCTTTCAAGGTAGCTGCTAAATGGCTTAAGTGGCACAGTGTGCATCACTCTTCTCTAAGCACCAGCTGACGGAGACATGCCTTTACTCAGATGCTGCATACATCTTGTGCTTCAGCAGAAGTCTGATGATGTGCAGCAGCACTGATCAAGTGGTACTGATCTTCCTTCACTAAAATGCCTGAGTGCAGCTTTGATGAATGAAGAAACTGAGATCAGAAAAATAACAATGGTGGTTTAAATGGCGACATTGTTGGCAGATTATTGTCTTAATTTTTTCCAACCTTTTTGAATCAGAACATAGAGATAATGGGTTAAGTCTGGGACTTGGATTCACACTAAAAGGTAGGGAGTGTAATATACTGATGTGGGGCACTTCACTGTAAGAGTATCTTCTCAATACACTACAGGGAGGATGATGTTTTCCAGGAGCATTTTTCACTATATTGCTTAAAATCTCCTTTACACTCTATGATGAGTTGCTTTCAGTGGTTAGCAGCAAAAGACAGACTATTCTATTCACTATCATCTTTCCTAAAATTTTTTTTTTACAGCGAAGTAGCTTAAAATCCTCTTCCAGAACCTCTTATTTAGTAATGATGAACAAAGTTTTCATACCACACATGCAACAGCAGGGAAATTAATTTTACCAAAAGCAAGAACAGATAGTGTTAAAGGAGTGATGACATAGCAGTTAAAAACTAGTTTATGTTGTTGGCATTACTGCATATGTAAATACTCCAAAGAAAAACGGCATTTTTTACAGCGGAGTATTGTTTTGAAACGCCAGACCTCACTTCCTCAGTAATACAGTTGGGTCCGGTGATGATATGGAGCTTTACCCGGAGACCACGTTGACTTCATTTTGATTGGCTACACCTTACTTGGCTATGACCTTATTTGGAGAATCTAGGTCAAGCTGCGGTCGGAGTTTGCTAAAGGCTAACTGCAGCAACATGGGCAGTTCAGACAGTGTGAGCTACGTTTATCAGACAAGCAGCATTAGAAAATAACTCGAATGCGTTGTGGCCCCCTCCCTCATGTTGCTGCAGAAGTTTTCTTTTACCTTTTTTGAAAATCCAGCCACTGCACAGAGACTACTACCCACACGAACTATCGCGGGGGGGGGGGGGGGGAGCGGACGGGCAAACCGTAGGGGGGAGGGGGGGGGGGGGGGCGCTGTTTACTTGATAGTGCTGTTATTGGAGCGTAATTCGTAGATGTAGCCTCTTCTGATTCCTGTTTCTAGCGGGGCAAAGCTGACAGACCATAAACAGGAACTTTATTCTCACCTGACATTCACATGGCCTCATCAGTGTACAACAGATTATATTATACACCCAAAACCCCAAAAAGAATTTATGTCATGGCACCTTTAAGAGAATGTTTACATGCAGAGCATGCATGCATGGAAGACATTACCAGACAAAATAGCACAGGAATTAAAACCCCAAAATTTTATTTGGCATTTGAACATTTTCTTTAAAATAAAACTCTTTGAAAGTGGACACTTGTAGAAAATTGTTAACATGGCTTGATCACGTGAATGCATGTGTATTTTTTATGTATTTTTTGACCCCAGAGAAAATAGCGACAGCTTGCTGTGCTAATGGGGATAACATCACTAAACAAACAAACAAAAAAAACAAACATTCCAACTGCAGCGAATTAATTAAATGGTCTGACACAAAAATAAAAATATTTAGTCGCCTGTGGAATGAACAGGACTGAAAAAATCCCATCTAATCGTTAAAGGTCCGTTCTAAGTGATTGAATGACATGTCCATCAAACTCAACGGCTGTTTATCTCTCCCTCTCCCCACCTCCCCCACCCCCCTGTGCTCGCACCGCTCTCTGAACGTTTCACAGTGTAAACAAACATGGCGACAGACTGCTTGCTGCTGTTTTCTGTGCAGCTGTTTGCTCTGAAAATGCACCGAAAAGGAGAAAACAGATGTGGATGAAGTGGTGGGGGCGTTGAGGTTTGCAGTGTGGACCTTTTCCACCGCAGAAGGAGTTGGAGGTGAGCAAATTCATACTTTTAGAAATGCTGTTCATCAGCTGTTTACTGGCTAACAAGCTAGCCGCTCGGCTGGTTTTTATGTCTTTGGCAACCTGGCTTGCGAGCCAACGGGGTGCATGTTCCGAGGCGTGGCTTCGGGAGGATTTTCCTTTTTTTTTTTCAAAATATAACTTGCTGGAAACGTTTTTCCAGTATCCCCTACCTTAACTTTAAATGGCATGTCTTTTTACTTCAGACTCAGACTCACGATTTTAGACTGGAGAACAATATTTTATAGGTAATATTTTCTGTCTGATCTCCTCACTGTCTGATCTGTCTGCTGGATGTGGTTCATTTCCTCAGAAATAACAATGACCTAACATCACAATAACATTCGTGCACACATGCAAACAGTAAAAACCATGGCAACCCCACAAACATACCTATTGATGCTCCATCTTTCATTATATAAACCTAAGATATAAAACTTCACAAAAGGATAAATAACAGATCAGCAAACTGCGCCTGATGAAAAATCCAGGATTCTGGATCCACTTTTAACTATCAAGTAACTACATCGCAAGTAACTAGAAGTTAATCAGACGTGTATTTACATAAATATCCGATGTTTAGGTAATGCTAATAGCTAAATGCTAACAGCTTTTCAGTCATGAACCTAGCCGCCATGTTGGGTCGTCAGTGACATACAGAGTTGCGGTCCACCCATTAAGTTACATGTATAATCTAAGCGGTGGAAAACATGAAAGATGCTCCAGAACAGCTAGATTGGAACTGGTTTATGTGCTGGGATCATCAGCCAGTTCAGAAAAGTGGGATAATGCTGAGGAATTTGGGGAAATCACATTTTATAAGCTAGAACTGGAGGAGAACTGTAGCCAGCTGCCTACAGTCCGTCTCCCAGCCGCAGGTCCACTGGTTCAGCCAAAAGCCTGCAAGACCACACCGAGGGAACCAGAACTGTAAGGAGCGACCCAAAACAGAACAAGCAGACCCACAACTGTGAAGGAGCTGCACCGGTATGACATAGAGCCAGGCGTGACAGAGATGAAGCACTCGTTCCCTGCGTTAGCTCGCGGCTAATGGCTAGCTGCGGTAAATAATTAGCCTTTAAAAAATGAGAAGATAACAACTTACATGGTTCCAGTCGAGTTTAAAATAGTTCCCGTTTATAAGGATGATGATGGAGGAAAGGATGCATCTTTGGAAGCAGCTGGAGGAGATCTGATGACTGGAGACGTCCTCATATAACTGAGCCGCAGCTGTCTGTCGTAACAGTCGCTGTATCACTGATGTGATAAATGATGGCTGAAAAAGAATATTCTAGTGGACATGATTGCAGTTTCATTGTGTTAGAAGTCTCAACACACAGTTGCACGCCACACGCACCGGATCGCACCTGTTGTAGTCAATGATATGAAATATATCAAGCACGACGCAGTGCGTAAGCGGTCCTTCGTCGCTCCGGCATCTGCTGCACTAAAGATACGCGCCAGCTCTATTTTTGACGGAGCATGCACGGACACCGCATAAATTTGAGTAGTTCAGATCGGACCAGAGAGGAAGTCAGACCTGGGATTCAGAATACAACATCCAGTAACTTCCTGAACAAAAACCAACATGCAGATTTTCAACTGCTGAACTATCTGAATATGACATCATCTCCGTGTCCACAAGATTTCAGTAAAATAAGAAACCATGGCACACAAACGTGGACAAAATTAACCGTTTGGATGAGAATCACAGGCGATCTTGCAGTCCCTCCCATGATTCTGTGATGTCATGGATCTAGTAACAGCTGCTGCACTCACAGGCACTCAGAGCACGGTGTAAATGCTCGCCCCGCGGAGGTCGGAGCAAAGCCATTGCGCTGCGTGGCGCTGTGTTCAAGGACCCGGTGTAAAGCTGGGGTAAGACATGGAAAGGGAAATTACATTTGACACAGCAATATTGAGGAAACTTGCAAGAGCTCCGCTTGCTCAGCTTCCACTGTCCATCAAGCAACCCCCATTTTTGCACATCCAAATTCCCCCGAGTCTCCCAGTCTCAGATTCTTCGATCAGACGCTAGGTACAAAGTTGCTGCCGGAAACACTGACAGCAAATCGTTTTTCTACATACACAGATTTCCAAAGTTCATCATCATGCTCTGTCATGGTTCTAAAGACTTAACTGCTGTAGATTTATTCACTAACAGCTGGAGCACAACCTGATCATTTCCCTTATTCTTGTCCTTAATCAATATGAATAGTTGGTCTTTTTGTCCACCTGCCATTTCTCATATGCTGTATTTCTCCACAGAAAATTGCAAGCAGGTATGAAATGTACCTAAAGCTTATGTTAATTATCTTCCTTTATCTGTCTTTCTTTCACTGCTCTTCCAGATTTCGTGTTTTCAGTCTTAAAAAACAAACAAACAAAAAAACTTGAATTGCATTTCAAGTTTTTTTAGTTGCTCCAAGAGTTTTCATATTTTTATTGAGTAAAATGTTATTATTTTGTAGGTCTGTGATTTTTTAGTCCTGTCATACACTGTCAAGTCCTTTTGCCAAATCCTGCCCTTAATTAATATGTAAGTGGCTTTCGCTCTCTTTTCTTTTATTTAATCAATAAAGCAATATAGAAAGCAAAGTATAAGTAATTAACATTACTGGAAGAGAAAAACAAAAAAGTGTTGCTATAATCTGTGTTGAAATGAATGATTCATGCACATAGAATACTGTCACACAGTTTTAGTTGCTGACAACAGATAGTTGGGGAAGATGAAGCCTGATAAATAAATAATTTATTAGCTGATTGAGTGGTGGATAATAATGACTGAAGTTTGGAAGCAATGCAATTCTGGTCTATTTTTGTACACTATAATAAATTAATTAAAAAGAAAGTTCTTAAAGATTTGCTTCCATCGTCATTTCATTAATATTGCTGTGTTCGCCATTATTATTGAATCCATTATGCGTCGTTTCTGTTTAAAAAAACCTTCTGGCCGCTTTGTTTCCAGCTGTATTTGTATGCTAGAAGAGTGGCTTGTGGTCCAACGACAGGCTTTTCCGGTCCTTCTCATGAATATCTGTGATGCAAAAAATGAGGCGTCTCTGATTGGCTCCCTCCCATGAATGTATGAAGGAACCTCCTCCCCCCGCTCTGTGTGTATAACAGAGCACACGAACGAGTTTGTTCCGCCATACTAGCAAACAGTTAGCTAACTTAGCTTCTCAACTCCGCAGCTACAGTCACGGCGTCTTCACTTCTAGCGCGGAGGGGAGGGTTACCTGCCTTCCCGTGGGTGGGTATAAACCCACGTGGGCGACGCCCTTTTTGATGTGACGTGGAAGTGAAAGGCTTTTCCTGATTCGCTCCCTTCTCTGTATTGTTGCTATGAATAGGAAACACAGCCAGTGGAGGTGACGCACCACTTGCAAGCGCAGCATGTGTATGTAACTAGGGGTGACCCTCCTTATTTCAAAAGGCGCTAGTTAAATTGGTTTTCAGTGGAAGGAGATCTTTAAGTAAGTAGTGCTTTTGCTCATTTAACAATGTTTTGTTTCCATTTGAATTTGGAAGATTTATTTTCTGGCTAAGGTGGTGGTCTGAGTGTGCGTTTTTTACCTCTACCAGGTCAGGATGCTCATTCATCAGGGATTTATTTTTGAAGACTGCAGCAGAATTTAGTTCATACCACATCTCCACCTAGATTTATGCTGTGTTTCTATTCAGACTGTGTATAACAGTATAGAAGATTAGTTAAATGTTGCACAAAAGGAGAATTGGCACAACTGTGTGTTTGTCTGTGTTGAACAATGTATCTCATCTCTAAATGCACACAAACCAATTGTTCCTGTTATAAGGATAGGACACATTCATAGCTAACAAACAG
Source organism: Atherinomorus stipes (assembly GCA_023101725.1). Taxonomy (NCBI): domain Eukaryota; kingdom Metazoa; phylum Chordata; class Actinopteri; order Atheriniformes; family Atherinidae; genus Atherinomorus; species Atherinomorus stipes. The sequence continues at coordinate 12,481 of JALJCO010010507.1, read as the reverse complement.
GCAGCATTGTTTTCCCCGGTTAAGCTTCATCCACACACGGCAGTCTAGACACGATGAAGACGAGATCAACAAATGTGCCATAAGAATGCCATAAAAGGATTTGACACTGAAACCCAGGAGCGAACTTAGCCATTTGGGGGCTCCTGCATCTTCTAATCTAATGAACCTTATATGTATATTATGGATATTGAAAACTCATATTGTATTAAAGTATGGATGAGTGCAAATAGATTTGAATTTGTTTTAACTTTTGTTTTCCTGATCTTCCTCAACCCCTGACTAATGCATGTCTTACTAACAAGAAAATCTTGACTCTTCAACTCTTGAAGACTCATATGAATGAATGCATAAATGAATGAATGAATGAATGAGTGGTTTATTTTGGCAAAGGAAAAAAGAAAAAAGAATCTCTCAGTTGGCCAAACGTGTGTAGGTTGAAGCAGATGCTGAGCATATATGATACAGATGCGGGCATGAAAAACTTCCCTCTTTCTGCCGACTGCCAGCCACTTACCAGCAACTTGTCTGCAAATTCAATTGCACAGAGAAACGCCTGTGTGCCCAAGGGAAACGATTTCAGAGCATAAATGAACGCCCGGAACAAGGATGTTTCCACATGCCAAGTTTGGACACGTGATGACGTATTCGCGGGACAAATCATTCAGCCAGTGATAGTGCAGTAATAGTGCATTATTACTGCACCACTTCTGGCAGAAAAAGGTGGAACTTTTTCATGCCTGCATCTGTACCTACCCCACTTACATTAGAAAATCATATTTGTCAATAAAAAAAGAGGAGAGAGAGAAAAAAAAGACAAATCAAATTGCAAAAAACAGCACAAACATTTGAAGTTGATCAGATAGCTTATTTTTTTCCTGTTTTCCCCCTTTTCCTCTTATAAGGAAAAAAAAGACAAAAAGCGCAATCAAAATTGTACAGTATACAGTAATATGTATGCACTCACTTTATTAGGTACCACTAGTACCGGGTTGGACCCCTTTTGCTTTCAGAACTGCCTTAGTCCTTTGTGGCATAGATTCAACAAGGTACTGGAAACATTCCTCAGAGATGTTGCTCCATATTGACATGACAGCATCACGCAGTTGCTGCAGATTTGTCGGTTGAACATCCATGATGAGAATCTCCCGTTCCACCACATCCCGAAGGTGCTCTGTTGGATTGAGATCTGGTGACTGTGGAGGCCATTTGAGTACAATGAACTCATTGTCATGTTCAAAAAACAGTCTGAGATGATTCCTGCTTTATGACATGGTGCATTATCCTGCTGGAAGTAGCCATCAGAAGATGCTACACTGTGGTCATAAAGGGATGGACATGGTCAGCACCAATACTCAGGTAGGCTGTCGTGGTTAAACTGCCACGTTGGTACTAAGGGGCCCAAAGTGTGCCAAGAAAATATCTCCCACACCATTACACCACCACCACCAACCTGAGCCGTTGATACAAGGCAGGATGGATCCATGCTTTCATGTTGTTCATGTCACAAATTGTGACTGTTAGAGAAGTCCCCGGGCCACACCAACACAGACACAGTGAGCAGTTTATGTATAATAAAAAGGAGGTTTATTGTCCCTCTTAAAAAATAAGTCTTAAAACAATCCAACCAGGAAGGCTGAAATCCCCAAAACTCCTGGCTTTTACGGTGTGTTCAGACCAAGCGCGATTTGGGCGACAAGGGCGTCAGGTTTACGTGCAAAGTCAATGACCGACGTGCATCGAGGAGGCGTCGAAAAACCTGCGGCGCGTTTCGCGCGTCGGGCGCGTCGAGGCGCGTTTCGTGCGTCGAGTTTTGAAATTTTGAGCGTTTGGGCGTCAGCCGCCGGAGTTGGAAAATCTGAACTTTGGCGTCTTGACGCGGGGCGTCGACCAATCAGAGCGAGTCATGACACAGACACACTTTTTCTGACAGGAGAGGAAACACAGAAAAACCAGGGAAATCTCCTCTCTATCTGAACACAGAGGAGGATAAACTGTGATCTGTGTCCGGTCCCGGTTTCTGAACAGTGGTTTAATGATCTGCTGTCCTGATGGGATGTACTGGACTGATAATGCTGCCCCGCATCGGGACAGCGGGACGTTAAACTGGGCCGGATCAGACGACTGAAAGTGCCGCTCGCCAGTGGCTCCTGGAGTAAATGATGAAAATCATCACAGTCAGAATACCTGGAATCATTTTGTGGACCGGACACTGAGCAGAGATGTCCGACGACGACGTTCCCTGCTTTATTTATCATATAAAGCCGAGCTGCTCTCTCTCCTGCACCTGCCATGGTGCAGACAGAGCAAAAAGGAAAAAGAGAAAGGAGAGGCTCCTCCCACGGCGCGGCGAGCGCTGCTTGGCTGGGCATCTCTCGCCGCGCGTCAGGGCGTCAAGACGTCAAGACGTCAAGATGCTGGAAATCAAGCGTCTGACTTTTTAGTGACCAAGCGTCCAACTTTGGGCGTCAGGCACGATTTTGACGCCCAAATCGCGCTTGGTCTGAACACACCGTTAGAGTTCCTCCACCCACCCCGGTCCACAGTCTCACTGAAGAGGGTCCGAGCTTGTGCTGAGTTGATGCGGCCGGTTGGTGCAGATCCCCGTGCCGCTCCTTCCAGGTTGTGTGGTGTGGATACGTGCCCGCTGCTCCTGGTACTGCCGATCCCGCAAATCCAGTGGCCTGAAGTACCAGCTGCTCCTCACACCTCCAATCCAACGTCCTGTTGCGTTGTCAATAAACCAAATGTAATTGGGAACAGCTCGGCTCTTATTGCAGCCCACTCACAAAATCTGGATAGGTTTGGTTGCGTCCCTTTACTTATCGTAATTGCAGGCCAATCTGTCACTCTGTTCCGGCTTGTCCCGTCTTCCTCACAGCAGCTCTGCTTCGGCCCAGTCTGTGGAGCTCAGTGTAGGTTGACACGCCCAGGGAATCCAACCATACTGATGGATTCCACCTGCTTTTATAATCAGGGCTCCTAATTGTCCCGTCTGGGAAATTAGTGGAAGGAGGAGAAAACAGGGCGGAGCTGCGCACCTTTGTCCATGTATCCGTGGCCAATAAAAAGTTTACAATTAAAAAAGCACAACACACTTAAAATCTGCATAAAACACCAAATGTAGAAGAACATGCAATACTGGACCACAGTGAAAAATAAAGGCAGCTCCTATCACCCCGTGACATTCACACCAAATTCTGAGCCTACCATCCGAATTTCATAGCAGAAATCGAGACTCATCAGACAAGTCAACATTTCTCCATCTTCTATTGTCCAGTGTTGGTGAGTCTGTGTGAATTGTAGCCTCAGTTTCCAGTTCTTAGCTGACAGGAGCGGCACCCGGTGTGGTCTTCTGCTGCTGTAGCCCATCTGCTTCCAGGTTGGATGTGTTGTGCATTCAGAGATGCTCTTCTACATACTTCGGTTGTAGCGAGTGGTTATTTGAATTACTGTTGCCTTTCTATCAGCTCGAATTCTGGCCATTCCCCTCTGACCTCTGGCATCAACGAGGCATTTGCGCCCATAGAACTGCCGCTCACTGAATATTTTCTCTTTTTCGGACCATTCTCTGTAAACCCTAGAAATAGTTGTGCAGGAAAACCCCAGTTGATCAGCAGTTTCTGAAATACTCAGACCAACAACCATGTCACGTTCAAAGTCACTTAAATGACCTTTCTTCACCATTCTGATGCTCGGTTTGAACTGCAGCAGATCGTCTTGACCATGTCTACATGCCTAAATCCATTGAGTTGCTGCCATGTGATTAGCTAATTAGAAATATGCGTTAATGAGCAGTTGGACAGGTGTACCTGATAAAGTGGCCAGTGTGTATACATGCAAATATATATACTTGTACACATACTGTATATGCAGAAAAACATACACCCATTTGAATAGATAAATGGTAATAGTTAAAGGTAGGTAAATAAAATTTTCCATACTGTAGTTAGTAGTGCTGTAACAGCATGTGCGTCTGTGTCGAACCGATCAGTACACTACTCTCGGTTCGGCACGACCCTGTACCGAATTGTTGGGTGCAGAATTAGTTTATTTTGCTATTTATTGTATCACTCAGTTTTTGTGTGCCAACAGACATAATTAAATGACAGACCGGTGAATTTTCGCCTCCACTTGGTGCTGCGTGCTTACCATCCTGTTTCTAACAACTTGTAACAACATGGCATGTGAGCTAGTTGAGCAACAGGAAGCACCTCCAGCCTCAAGTTCCCCATCTGGGAGCAATTCAGTTTTTAGATGAAGCTAAAAAAGTCAGTTTTTTAGAGTCAGAGTCAGAAAAGAGTTGTTGTACTGTGGGTATCATCCTGCCTTTCAGTTCTTAAAAAAATCCTCTCATATAAAATACACCTTAGCGAAATCCCCTCTTTCCATAACAGTTTGAAAATGTTATTATTGCTTATGACCTTTGGCAAAGTTCCATTCCAAAATATAGAGTAAAATAAACACTTTTGAGACTCAATTATAATAATTTGTCATTTATTTAACTTTGAAAGTTTTGTCTACAGTAGACATTTTGGCTGTCTATGATGTTTCTACTTAGAATAATGATTCTTTTACGTTAGCTGCAGTTATCAGACTTCAGAAAATAATTCTATATTCACAAATTCTACTTTCTAGATCTGGTGAAATTGGCCTATCTCACTTCCATGTAGATAATTCATATAACTATGTTGATTATTCCTGTAGGGACTGTGATGTGCATCTTCCTCCAAGATTGCATTTTTCACAGCTGATGTTTTCCCTTATGTAAATGATACCTTGAGGAGTACTAACATTTCTTATAAATAATTTACAGATGATGAATGGCACCAGTGTGGTGTTTAGTGTACATGTGTATCCAGAATGTATGCAGAAATCCCTCATTCCTCTAAGTCCTATCAGGCTGTGTATATTCTTTGTCAGTGCACTGCTAAAATAAAAATACACGCGTTTCTTGCTGTAGTCAGAGTGAGCGGTCATGTAAGGTTTTCTCCCCTGACAGAACAGCTGGAGCAATTATCAACACAAGCAAACATATCCAGACTCATATTCTAGCAATGATTTAGGCACCAATTCACATGTCCACAGGCGGCTTTACAAATCATTTTTATGTGCAGGCCTTCTTTGATAATGATTTCAATGTAGACAACATCACAGCTGATGAGATAAAAGCCAGTTTTGTTCATGTTTTGATAAAGATGGCGTCCATCATGTAACAAACATATTGACATAAACTTAGATAAGGCACAAATTTATGTTTGTACTTAAACCTTTTAGGGGAGAAGGGGTAGTTGGAGAAAACCTGGAGAAGCACAGAGAGGCCAGAGTTTGAGTCAAGAATCTTCTTTCTGCAACAATGCCAAGATGATATAACAGAGGTTTAAGCTCGTTAGGATCTATATCCATCACCAGGTCAGTCTCTTTGCTATGATGAGCTTTAAATCCTGACGGAAACTTTTCAAACAGTTTATTTCTGCGATGGGCACATACAGCTATGTGAAAAAGTGTTTGCCTCCTTCCTGATTTCTTGCTATTTTGCATGTCAGTCACACTTAAAGGGATATTGTGTAAGTTCTCCTGTGTTTTATTCACAAAAACTGATTATTTGGTTCAAAAGTGTTTTTTCATTAATCAGTAATCACTCCCATCAACAAACTGAAGTGCTCCTCTAAGTTCTAATTTTGCCGTTCGTATCATTCATCTACACATCGAGCGGGTCGGCTCGGTGGGGGCTGCCATGTCGTATCGCCATGTTTTTGCGTTCGGGAGAAGCGTGACAGTAGGAAAACACAGAAACTCACCGGACACACCGGAGTTTTCAGCTCAGTTCGAGGTAATGCCTTTGAAAAGTCACCGCGCTGCAGTGGGGAGAGACTAGCGTCTCACTGATGCTGGGTTCACGTGCAGTCGGGCAGACGGCCGTTGGTAACAAACCAGATGTCATTTTAATCAATGAAGCCGAGCGAAAGACGGTAAAACATGGGTCAGGGAAAACAATACGACATCGCCATGACAACAAATCAGATGTGGACTGATGTCACTGTAACTGACGGACCACGTCTTCACATAGAGGCCGGTGATAACTTTACATGCATCGGCTGTCGTCGGTCTGCCTGGTTTCACGCGAATGCAGCATGAAAAGTACGAGGGAGCTGCTCCCGATTACAGTGTCCCTTTAAACAAATTTAAATGTGAGACAAAGATAACACAAGTAAACAGAAAATGCAGTTTTTAAATGAAGATTTTTATTAGTAAGGGGGGAAAAAAAAATCCAAACCTACATGGCCCTGAGTGAAAAAGTGATTGCCCCCTAAACCTAATAACTGGTTGGGCCACCCTTAGCAGCAACAACTGCAATCAAGCATTTGTGATAACTGGCAATGAGTCTTCTACAGCGCTGTGGGGGAATTTTGTTCCACTCATCTTTGCAGAATTGTTGTAATTCAGCCACATTGGAGGATTTTCCAGCATGAACCGGCTTTTCTAAGGTCATGCCACAGCATCTCAATCAGATTCAGGTGGGGACTTTGACTAGGCCACTCCAAAGTCTTCATTTTGTTGTTCTTTAGCCATTCAGAGGTGGACTTGCTGGTGTGTTTTGGATCATTGTCCTTCTTCAGAACCCAAGTCCGCTTCAGTTTGAGTGTCACCAACAGATGGCCGGACATTCTCCTTCAGGATTTTTTGGTAGACAGCAGAATTCATGGTTCCATTTACCACAGCAAGTCTTCCAGGTCCTGAAGCTGCAAAAAAGCCCCAGACCATCACACTACCACCACCATATTTTACTGTTGGTATGATATTCCTTTTCTGAAATGCCGTGTTACTTTTATGCCAGATCTAATGGGACCTACACCTTCCAAAAAGTTCAACTTTTGTCTCATCAGTCCACAGAGTATTTTCCAAAAAGTCTTGGGGATCATCAAGATGCTTTCTGGCTAAACTGAGACGAGCCTTTATGTTGTTTTTGCTCAGCAGTGGTTTTGGTCTTGGAACTCTGCCATGCAGGCCATTTTTGCCCCCCAGTCTCTTTCTGATGGTGGAGTCATGAACACTGACCTTAATTGAGGCAAGTGAGGCCTGCAGTTCTTGGATGTTGTTCTGGGGTCTTTTGTGACATCTTGGATGAGTCGTTGCGGTGCTCTTGGGGTAATTTTGGTCGGCCGGCCACTCCTGGGAAGGTTCACCACTGTTCCATGTTTTCACCATTTGTGGAAAATGGTTCTCACTGTGGTTCACTGGAGTCCCAAAGCTTTAGAAATGGCTTTTGAACCTTTTCCAGACTGATAGATCTCAATTACTTAGTTTCTCATTTTTTCCTGAATTTCTTTGGATCACAGCAGATCACACAGGGCCATGGAGGTGTGGACCCCCCCCCCCTTACTAATAAAAATCTTCATTCAAAAACTGCATTTTCTGTTTACTCGTGTTACCTTTGACTCACATTAAAATTTGTTTAATGATCTGAAACATTTAAGTGTGACAAACATGCAAAAAATAAGAAATCAGAAAGGGAGCAAGCACTTTTTCACACAACTGTAGTTGAGTTGAAACTGTTTTCTCAAGAATTTTAGACATAAGCGGGAAGGTGGATATCATTAAACACTACTAGATCGAAAGTAGGTTTTTCAAGTAAAAGTTTTATTCCTGCAGTTTTAAAGGCTTGAGGTACATGTAGGAGAGTCCTCTCTGAAGCCAGAGAGCGTCTCAGTCTCGGAAGTGGAGCAGCGGTAGTTAATCAGGTATGGAAGTGGACGGTGTTCCAGACTGGACTGACCAGCCAGTGACGTACAGTATGAATAAAATGTGGAAGTCAGGCTGATAAAAAATTTAAAAAATGCTTCAGTTAAAACTCTTAAGGACTCTTGATAACTACGAAGTTGTTTTTTTATGGGCATTTTTAGTCTTTTTGTAAGTTAAAACACCCCAAAAGACCCCAGAAGAAGCACTTGGAAAAGTCAATATGCATAAAATGGGCCCTTTTAGGGAAAAAAATTCCTGGAACAGCCCAATTGGGAAGTGGTCTGAAAGACAAGCTGAAGGTTTGGATGCAGCTATTAATTTGGTTAACTCAGATCTGTGCAGGACAGAAATGGTACAAATATAAATAAGCTTCTCACAGATGCCTCTGAAGCTGCTGGAGATGAGACATCATCAATATTTGGAAGGATATGAATTTCTCTGTGATAGAGGCTGTTTTGTTTATGAAGAAACTCATGAAGTCATCACAGCTGAGCGCTGTGGGGAATGCCTTACTCAACAGCACTTCTAGTCAGCCTGCTACAGTGCTGAAAAAAAAAAACCTGAGGTTGATCCAGTTCTTTATCAATGATGAATAATACGCTGTTCTCGCCTTACACAGGGCTTTCTTACATACAACTAAACTTTCCTTCCAGACTAAGTGAGACTTTTCTGGGTTGAACGAATGCCATTCCCTTTCTAATCACCTTGATGGATGCTGTCATGAGGATTTTCTAAATTAGTCTGAGCTGGCTCTTTGTGTCTCCTTCTTCTATGTGTTTAAAGCATGAGGAGATCCACAATTTGTCCACACAGATTTCAACTGTTTTCAAGGGAGTCAACACATGACAGCAGCGGATGTTCCGCTAACAGAGTAATAAGCAGCAAGTACATTCCCACCGAGGAAGCTGTACTCAGATGATATCGATCCGCTGTCTATTCTGACTTATAGTTACAGATACACGTAGATAAGTTTTGAGGGAAGTTTTTGTAGTACTGACAATTACATAACTTCGAGTTGCACACAACTCTGATCATGGCAGTACTCTGTTAATTCACCAGAGCCAAGAAAATTATTTTTGCACTATAAATCCCCTTTAGAGCGTCCTTTTTTTGGAATATAGAATAATTGAGTGGAAAGGATGTGGCCCAAGGTAAACAATCAAGTCCATTGTTCCACAAAACAGGCCCTGGTCTACTTTCAGAGCCAAGAAGCCTTCAACATAGCAGACAGACTGACTAAATTCTACATCTCAAGCCTGACATGTATTAAAGGATAAGTTTCTTTTTTTTCAACCTACACCTTATTTCTAGGAGTATATACGTGCATTTACTCACTGGTAAAGTTTCTGCATCACTTTGAGTCCTTGGGTAGATATAACGTTGAGTTGCTTTTCAGTGAATGTCCAGTATCATGGCGGAGACGGGGCAGCCACTATATAAGACATTTTCTGAAGTAAAGCTCCTTCATTTCATCAATGCTTCAAGTAGAATGAACGAATGAATACTATTGTCCTGTGAGTTCAGAGTTTCGCAAATTGTGTTTTTGTTGTTGTCTGGGCAGTGAGCTGCTCGTCTCAGCTGCACTACGGGAGCGCGCATCGCGAATACGCGGCCCCGAAAAGTGTGTAGTACACCCTGATTACTAACGGAAGGCTAAATCTGGACACCTTTAACTCACTGGCTGCCATTCACGTGTTTCCATGTTAATTCAAATCCAAACGTTAACTGCCAATCACGTGTTTCCACGTTAATTAAGGGTTTTAATCGGGGGAGCTGTTTTTATCTCTGGCGGAGCTTGTCAGAGAGAACCAAGGGCTCATCATCATTTTTTTGGTAGTTTTCATCTAATCAAGCAGATGGCGGTGTCAGACAAGCTTAAAAAAAACTACCAGGAAGTGATGTGATTCTATGATGCTTCCTGTGTTAGTGGTTGCTAACGGCCATAGATATCATTAGATGCTGCCTCCGACGCTGCTGACCATTAGAGCGATGCGTCAGCTCGGCCACCATCTTAGGCAGGGGGAAGCCCCGTCTCCTCATTGCATTAATCAATGTAGGCAGAGATCTATCCCTGATTAAATACTCCATAACTGAATGAATTTTCAACCGATTTTCAAGCCGTTTGTATTACTATAAATATCTGACATTTATGACAAAGCATAGATTATTTCATTTACATATACACATACTTAGACACACCTACATGCATACATAGTGATTTTACAGCCTGGTACACCAGCGTGACCAGCATCATGTGTGAGACACATGGCAAGTCAGACTTGCCATGTGTCTCACACATAGCGCTGGTCAGGCAGCTTTTTTTAAATATATATAAAAAAAAAAAAATCCATCTCTCCCTCTTTCTCTCGCTCTCGCTCTCTCCATATATATATAGTAGTGGAGCACAAATATAATGAATAAAGAAATAAGCTATATCAAATCATAAACCAGAACAAAACCCACAAATTGCCATAATAATAAAAAAAAGTAATAACACCAAAACCAAACACATAAAACCGTTATTCATTCATTTTCTGTTGTAGTAAAAACTACAAATTTGAACACATAAAAAGCAGTTTGAATGTACCATAACAACAGAATTTTTTCATCCTCTCCATGCTCATCATCCAGTACTGCTTCAAATAAATGTGAGCTGATTTTAGCTACCAGGTGTAATTTTTTTTTTTTTTTTCACAGGGCCTTTATCAGATTTGTATTTCTGGTAAGTCTACATAAATAAATAATATTCTACATTCTTCAGGTACTTAAGAATAACTCATCCATGTGATGTTTAAAAAAAAATTCTTCTTAGAATAATTAATTTTAACATCAAGGATGTGACACTAATTAAGTTTTAAATGTTTATATGAGGATGAATTCAGAAAGGAAACCTTTCTAACAGTTTCTTTTATAATCATTGAGTGAGCACTGAAATATTTTGATCATGTGCGAAATTATCATGATACAAACTTTGCAAAAATGTCAGGAAAAGTAAAACTAGATGGTATCAGTCCTTTCAAACGAGTTGACTGTCCAGTTCTGTCCAAGTCTTCTGGTCCGAAATCAGCTGCATGAGGCTGAATCTTTCTGCATGAAGTCAAAGAACAACACCTAACCACAGATATGGACCTAGCTGCTTGTAAGAAACCCCTGCCCAAGATGGCGGCCGAGCCGACGTACGCTACGGGTCCGAAGGCGGCATCTAGTGTTTATATCTATGGCTAATGGCTGTTAGCCCAATAAGTATGCTGGATTCTGTTGAGGGGGAGAGAACATGGCGACCGGTCGTAATTGAAGCAGTTTAGGAGGTGGATGAAGGAGGAAAGTTTGTGAAAAAAGTGATCGGTGACAGACAGACACGATCGATCGAAGACACATCCATAGGTGGAAATACAGCAGCGAAATGCACCAGCTGAAAGTGAAAGTAAGTCAACGGCACGCAGTTGTTTCCCGCGGGGGAGGGGAGGGGTGCGTGTGCACCTAAGCTGCGGTAGAGGGAGGGAGGGAGGAGTAGAGAGACGTTTTTGCTCTCTGTTTCTGCCAAATGTTATGTTGTAAAACAAACTTGTTGTGGCTTATTTAGCTAGTAAATAATTATTTTGCCTCCAAAACTCTTTTCTTAGTGTTGTAATATTTGTTTCATAGAAGTAAACAGCTGTTCAGATGATGAAGGTGTTACTACAGTAAAAAAATATTGGCATCAAAGACACTTTTCCACTTGAAGCGGACCTCAGCATTCAAAGCTATTTTTCTCAGGTTTTTGGTCAGAAACAGACATTTTCGCGACAACAAAGCCATGTTCTACTGCAGATTACTAAAGAATGGAAAAAGCTAGAAACAAATGTTTTTTTTCTTTTAAAAGAAGAGAGTCTAAGCTTTCCTTTGGTACATTCAGTGTTTGTATTGGCATAGTACACAATATTCTGTAGATCTCCCAAAATCAGTGAAAATGCTTGAAAATCCTGGCAATATGGAGCGCTCTGCTCGAAAAGGTCTCGCAGTCAATGAGTTAAGTATGATCCAGCCGGCTGTTTCTCTCCCGGTCTGGTTTCACTTCTCTGTGTATCGAGTATAGCTCCTCCCATCTAGAGCAGCAGCTATTTGGTTACACCAGTCAGAATCAACAGTGAATCAGCTGTTACCTCCTCAGTTTAAACCAATCAGATGTGCCTGTGGGAGGGGCATGCTCAGTACACACGTGGTGATTATGGCCCTGTCCCAACACCTACACTTCCACCTTTGTGCCCCTAGAATGCGCGCTCCTGTTGAGGGGTTGAAGTGCGTAGTGTGTCCCAATTCTCCAGGGCTGCTCGAGGGCAGAAGTCCGTCACGCCCCCTTTGCGCCCTCAATCCATACTTCAGTGAAGTCCGCATCTATGCAGACTTCACCGAAGCATATTGCCCATAATTTATTGCTGCATGTGACGTTTTGAACCATAAAGGTGGAACATGTCCATGTTTGGAAGTTTGCCCTGTTACTTCGAAATATACTTTGAATATTAAAATTCAAAGCATTTGAATAATGAAAGTTATCAGTTTACTGATAAAAGTAGCTAAATTTAATTTTTATTTAAAAACTTTATTTACACAGGTAAGTCCAGTCGAGATGCAGCGTCTTTAACAAGGGAGACCTGTTTACCTGACATAGTTTAGTTTAGTTTATTATGCTCTTCTGCCAAGTGCGCACTTCATATAAAAAAAAAATAAAAAAAATTCTGGAATGCGCTGCTAGGTAGCTGCA